>JAUZST010037725.1:0-27510 GCA_034779995.1 Parotocinclus haroldoi | reverse complement strand
ACACACACACACACACACACACACAAACACACACACACACACACACACACACACACACACACACACACACACACACAGTCACACACTAACACATATTTAGAAGAATCAATCAACCTAAAACGCATGTCATTGGACTGTGGGAGGAAACCAGCATACCCGGAGTAAACCCACACAGACACGGGAAGAACATACAGAATACACACAGAAAGGACTCAGGCCGCTCCACCCTGGGACTGAACCCAGGAGCTTCTTGCTGTGAGGCAGTGGTGTTACCCACCGAGCTTTGGGATTTGTTTCTGTTTAAATTTTAAAAGATAAGGCCTTTTAAAAGATTCTGACCTTGTGACCTGAGCTTGGTAATTACATGAGATCCAGATTGTGTTTGAATTGTGTTTGTTCTTATCAGTTGTTCTTCTCTAATTATCTGTACTCCATCATTTCCTTCCTGGAATACACACAGTCTGACGGTGGAAGAGCACATCCTCTTCTACTCCCTGCTGAAAGGTCGAGAGCGTAAGGAAGCTGAGCAGGAAGTGGAGGACATGCTGCGGGATCTCGGTTTACCTCACAAACGAGACGATGAAGCACAGAACCTCTCCGGTGTGCCTAATTTACTGATATTAACCCCAAACATAGATGATCTGTACCAATCCCGGTACGGGGGAATGTTCCCCAGTGCAGCAACGACTTTTTAGTAATTCAGTTCACACAAAATGCACTGTGATTAAACCGTCTTGCTGTGAGGCAAAGGTGCTACCCACTGAGCCACAATTCTGCTCCTTATCTTAATATGTTTAAAAAAAGAAGTCAAGTAGAAGAACAATAGCACTGTAATGCAACAGCTTATGACTTTATTTTTTTAGTTAATAAAAAAATAAATGCCAAAGTATGTTCTAAAGTAGTTATAATAAACGTTAACTTATGAATGCAAATCATAAGAGGGAGTCATTTCAATAAAAAAATACACTATATTTTGTCATGTGTGCATGACGGGGGCTGTTTCTTTCACCTTTTCTTTGTTTATCAATGTGGCTGTGGTATAGAAAATGCATATCTTGGACAGTCTCTATGCTGAATGCTATTCAATTTAATCCCTGTGCACCTACTCGTCCTTGCATATGAATATCAGTTAATGGATAGGGATCTTTTGGACCAGAATCTCAACAGCACATAAAGAAACATGTAAATTGAAACATTTACGTAAAGTCAAATCTGTCTTAGATTGCATGTTTACAGAACCCTGACGTTTTTATTTCTAGGTGGGATGCAGAGAAAGCTGTCAGTTGCCATGGCATTTGTCGGTGGCTCTAAGGTGGTGATCCTGGACGAGCCCACTTCAGGGGTTGATCCCTACTCTAGACGCTCCATCTGGGATTTACTGCTCAAATACCGCACAGGTAAAACTGCACCACTTACTGGCCAAGACTGGCCACTTACTGCAGAAGCTGATTGTATTACAGTCGTACCTCACACTCGACATCCTTACAAAACCTTTTCAATACTCACTATTTGGCACATTTCCTCAACCTTGTTTGAGCTGAAACATGCGGTTCGTTCCAGGCCAAAAATAGGAGGTTTTGTGATTTCTGATATTTCTATTGTGTTTTTCTTTAATTTACAGTAGAGTACATATAAGATACCACCAAGTCTTGAACCCAGATCTCCATGGTTGTGATCTAGCTTGTGAGGCACCTGAGCATCCTAAACCAAAGCTTTTCTCTTCGCCTGCGTCTCTCAGGTCGTACCGTGATTTTGTCCACACATCACATGGACGAAGCTGATCTACTCAGTGATCGAGTAGCTATCATCTCTAAAGGTCAGCTCCACTGCTGCGGCTCGCCTCTGTTTCTCAAGAACTGCTTTGGTGTGGGCTTCTACCTTACACTCGTTCGGCGCATAAAAGATATACGCAAGAAGGAGGTGAGGCCAAATGTTGTGTACTCCATAATCTAGAGTGATTTCGAAATACTAGAGTCCTAGTACCGGTGTTATTTATAAATTGATCCCTTTTCTATTGTTATTGAATATCAGCTATCCATTCAAACAGAATGAAGCTGTTCTTTTTTTGTATGCCTAAATAAAATCTGCACTCTGATTGGCTAAGAGAAAAAATAACAAGTTACTGCTCTTCTCATTCAGTATCCAATCAATGGACACATTTTATTTTGAATAGACTGACTTTAAGTGGGCATTGTCACCCGTTCGGTTTACTTATTAAGTATTGTTTAGGATGGATATTGTTTGGTAGCTGTTTTAATGTTTTCACATTTAATAATAAAAATGAATCGGATTGGATGGATTTTTTTTCTATTTAGGCGACCTTACTTGGCAATTCTGATTATGTTTGAGAGACCATCATTTACTCCCAAAAGTTACACTGTGTTAATTTGATTAAGGATATAATATAATAATAATGAATTATGTTTTTAGGCAATTTATTGTTGAATATGTTGAATAAAAAGCAGGTTATATTACAAAATAAATATGAAGAGGATGCCACAAGAACTGCTGAACAATCTGATGCTCTCCATGCCCCACCACTGTCAGTGTGTTTTGGTACTCTTGGGTGACCATACACCCTACTGAACAGAATGTGGGAACACTCTCATCCAGTTTAACATGATTCTGTTCACCCCCATGAATATATCACTTACTACTCAATCACCATAGCTGAGTTTGCATCTTATTTGCTTAATGAACAACTTTGTTTGACTTTTCATGTGTTTTTCTGGTTATCTTGTTTAATGAAATAAAATCATCAAATGTTTCTTTTTTAATTACTTCATATTCATTTGGAATTATCCTTGACTTTTTCCCAGATAGTATATATTATGTATGATAATGAATGTAAAGTGATTTAAAAACTTGTTTTCCATTTTCTTCTCTATATTTTGTAAGATTAAAAAAATAATTTGTATCTGATCTAGTCTCTGCCACTCCAAGTCCTGGTTTTGGTCTTGATGTGGTCGCGACATGAACACCTGGCACCCAGTAGATCGTTACCCAATTCACATGCTCTCCTCCGGCTTGTCTTCTTCCTACAATGCTTCTGTTTGCCACCACTTCTCCAGGGCAACAGTGCACACCTACTCGACCCTCCATCTAATAGGGAAATAAATGTGGCGTTCATTGCTCCAAGGTCCAGTTTTGACACAAATTGTCGACCCAATAATGTAACTGGGCAGCCCCCATACTTACCAATTAAAAATAAAGCGATTCAGAGATTTATACCACGGCAGCTTTTCTGTCTGGTCAGATGGACAAGCATTTGTACCTCAGAAAAAAGCTGCTGAGTGTGTATCTTCTCTTAAATATATATTTCTTTTTTGTGAGCAATGTACATTGTTATTGAGGGTCAATAATGGTGTAATCTGTTCTCTTGCTCTGCATTCTGCAGAATGAGTGTGACTGTGCTTCAGAGTGTTCCTGCTCCTGCTCCACCTGCACCAGATACAAAGAGGAGAGTCAAGGACAGTACATGGACCGAACCCTGGATGGTTAGTGCACTAAAATGAATAAGATAATTCATTAGCATGAACCCTGCTATCTGAATGTGGTTTATTCAGGGAAAATGTTTGGATAATGAATCATAATGAATATTCAGATATTAAAAATCCCTGATTGGTTCCTCACTCACTTTCTAACTTATCTGCTTGATCATGTACAAGGTCACAGTGCCTAAGACTATGGCGTAAGGCAGGAACAACCCCAGACAGGGTGCCAAGCTATCATAGGGTACAGACACGCATGGACGCTCACACACACACACACACACACACACACACACACACACACACACACACACACACACACACACACACACACACACACACAGCTGTGCATATAGGAAACCAGCAGAATACAGGAAACATGAGAGATCTTGAGCTTAGAAAGGTTCGCATCATTTAAACTGCAGCCTAAATCAACACACACACACACACACACTTTCATACACTCTTCTCCAGCAGTGTGTCTTCAGTCAGTTTTTTGTTCATCTTGGCAGCAATCTTTATCGTGGTGTGAATTGGTGCAGCCCCGATAACAGGTAGGAAGAGTGGAGGGTGTAACGCTATCACAGGTACCGTCAGGGTGAAGATACGGAGAATTTATTTCGATTTATTATGATGTGTTTTTTAATAAGCTAACCGCGTCGTGGAAAAAAAATGTACTGTGAGATTTCATTGCTTGACAGTTTTAATGTGGGCTTGATCATGAAGTTCACAAGTCTGCTATGGATTTTGGTCACTTCATGGTTTTACTGTCAAGTTTCACAGTGTGTGTGTGTGTGTGTGTGTGTGTGTGTGTGTGTGTGTGTGCATGACAGAAAGAGAGAGAGAGAGAGAGAGAGAAATTGAAATCATATCTATATCAGTTAAGAATCTGGGCGACCAATCAGTTTTTTGTTCATTCAAAATCTTTGAGCTATTACGCATTTTTTTATTTATTTACACTGCTCACTAAAAATGGATGGAGGATGTTTCTTTACGGGATATTTCATTTCATGCTCATACAGAGCAAACGCAGAATTGATGTCATTTACTTACAGATAATGCAAAGTACACATCCTTTCATTATGTGTGTGGGATTTAGGGTTCAGTGTTTGCTTGCCCAGAGCGATTTGCACCAGATTACTCTCGGTGTGTGTGTGGGTGTGAGGAGGTCATGTTTATATATCATTGTAAAAAAAAACAGATCTGACATTTCTCTTTCCTTGTGGGGACTTTTTGCAGGGCCTCACAGAGAACACGGCTTTTTTTTTTTTAACAGAAGCTGCAACCCCAAAAGAATCAACACTTTACGTTGGCTTTAGTTTACTGAGGTTATGGTTAGGGGTAGGTGTATGTGTAGCAAAAGTTAGCTACTGTGTGTGTGTGTGTGTGTGTGTGTGTGTGTGTGTGTGTGTGTGTGTGTGTGTGTGTGTGTGTGTGTGTGTGTGTGTTCGGAAAGCTGCAGACCCTCTGCATACGTACTGTTCTCCTTCCTTCTTCCTTTAACCCGTTGTGCTCCGTCATGCGTGCGCTCCACCAGAACCAGCCTCCACACAAACTTAGAGTGACTTCCTTATTGTTTATTACACACACACACACACACACACACACACACGCACACACACAGCAGAGTCGAGTCGAGCGGAGCAGATGCACAGCCAAAAGACATAAAGCACCTCTGAATTTTCTCATGCAGTTCTAAGGACTATGTTCAGAAGACCACACACACACACACACACACACGCACACACTGCTTAACGAGTTCATTGTGTGCTGTGAAACAGGTTGTTGACCGGAGATTACAGTAGTCACATAGTCTACTGAGTATTAGGTTACTTTAATGTAAGTTTAACCTGGTGTTTCCAAATGAATATTGTGTGCAAACGTAGCGACTGATACTTTTGTTCGAAGGCAAATGCATCAGTTAGACAGGATCAGATCCAAAGTTCATATAGTTATAGATTACAGATAATATACATGTGTTCGGGGAACAAACGGAGCAGTACTACCTACAATAGGACAGGGACATTCACTTACAAACGCCACTTGCGCAACAGCTTGGGACAAATAACTAGAGGAAATCCATCCACACAAACACTATAAAGTCTCTAAACACATCAACCGAGTCAGGACGGTCTCTAGTCCAAACCTGAGCTTCTCTAAAACTCCCACCTCTGCACGTTGGTCCAGTGTTGATGACCAGAGTACCTGAAAAGCTGCAAATAAAATGCTGCCGGTACGTCGATAAGCGATTAACGATGGAACTAGAATTATGTTTCTAACTATTAAGTGAAATATGGTAATAAGTCCATAAATTAACATTGTTGAAATTAATCTTACCATGGATGGATTTTTTATCCATCTCTAATCGTACATCATGAGCGGCCATCGCCTCACAGGAAGATGGTCTTGGGTTTGAATCCACCTGGAGCAGCCTGGGCCCATTCTGTGTGGAGTTTGCATGTTCTCCCCGTGTCAACATGGGTTTACTCCGGTTACTCTACTCCAGCTTCCTTACACAGGCCAAAGGCAGGCGTTGGGTTAACTGATTTCTCAGCTTTGACCGGCTTCGAAATAAAGATTGTTCCTGTCGTTGAAATGGCCAGTGGTGCAGAGAGGGAGGTTAAATAAAAACCAAAACTACAAACAAACAAAAATCCTACATAAATCCAGCTGCAGTGTAGAGTTCCGAGGTGGAAAACAATGTCTAATGCCAGAATATTTAACATTTTCACGCTGCTTTTGTTGCGTAACAGCCTTCAGTGTGACCTGAACGGGGACCCGTCCATCACATGTCCCCTCAAAGGCACCGCTGGGACCCAAACCACAGTGACCGAGCTCCCGTATGTGTACATCCAGTATGATTCGATAATAATATTGATAGACCTACAGTAATTGCAGCACATTATGCAGCTTAAGCAATTTATTTAGGCCATTTTTGGCCCCCTGTTGATTTGAAGCCTCACATACCAAAGGGATAATGAACAAAAATGCTTTTCAAAGCCGAGACACAAAGGTAATTCACAGTAATGGCAGGTCCAAATGACAGGACAATAACGTAATAATAATGTAGAAATAATTACAGAACGGTGCGGTACATGATATTTATCCTTAGCCCTTCCCGGTTTTCCGGGTTGGGACGAGGATCGGTGTCACTAAACACACCTAATGAATCACTCCAGGAGTAAAACACCTCCCTCAGGTATGATCGCATTGTATTTTATTGTAAACAGGTTTGATCTGTTTTCGTCCCACCTGTAGATTTGGTTGGACCTGGGAGTGCTGAAATGACTCAAGCCTTTAAAAGCATCCACGGTGCACTCAGGAACATTATTATCAGCGGAGACCTGCACTAAGAAAATAAAACAACAAAAAAAAATACCGAAATGAAAAAGATCTCAGAACGGTAAGCGAAGATTTCTTGATCTGTGTCGGATTCTCCATGGCTGTTTTTTTCCGCTCTACAAACGATTTAATGCGAGATCGAGCCATACAAATGGAAATGCGTATATATTTTACCCAGCCGAGCCTTATTTATCATATTTTACAGTGACACCTGCGCTCTGATATTCTTTTAAAATGCTAATACTCTCGGTTTCATCTTTTTTTTTTTAACAAACCCGAGTCAGGATGAATAATAAGACCCAGCTGGCAGGCTGCTTTCTGTTAGATGAAAATGAAACATAAAGGGTAAACACAGAGGGCAAATCTGGTGCTCACTCTGGATTTTGTACAGACTGTGCACCTTACAACTTAAATATAGGTGTTTAGGAGTAATGAGATTAATACGATCTTCCCAAAAGCTGTGTGTGTTGGGGTATCTGGGTAAAGGGACCTGAGTTCCCTTTAATGTTCAGTAAGAATTAAGAACCTAGGTAGGAACAAGGTGTGTCTTTAGCCTGTGTCCTATTCTATGGGTAGTATTTTGTAAGGCCACCCACGGAGGTCGGGTCCCTTTTTGAGTCTTGGTTCCTCCCAAGGTTTCTTCTTTCTACTTTCAGGGAGTTTTTCCTTGCCACTGTCGCCCTAGGCTTGCTTCATTTTGCATCATTGCTTCACTGATGCCTTGTGCAGCATGAGAACTCCGGCAGCACTACTATAGCAGCATAACTAAAGGGAGGGAACCAGAATGTAACACAGCCAAGAGGCTGTTATAGTCTAAATCTAACTAAAAGCCTGAGTAAATAAGAATGTCTTTAGCCTAGACTTAAAGATTTGGAGAGAGTCTGAATCTCTGACTAAAGTAGGAAGTTTATTCCATAACTGGGGGGGCAAATATGAGAAAGCTTTTCCCCCTGCAGTGACTTTTTTAATTCCAGGTACTGAAAGAAGTCCTGCTCCCTGTGAGAGAAGTAGACGAGCTGGATTGTAAGATTGTAATACATGTGTGCAAATGAGAGGGAGGCTGGTGGAAAGGGTTAAAGATGCAGGGAGTAGAGGTCCATCCAGAGCAATGGACAGTACAGAACAGAGGTGAAGAAGAGAGTGCAGGCAGGATGGAGTGATGTAGATGCGGAGATTTTCTTTGGGAGTGACCAGGATGGACAAGATTAGAAATGAGCAGATCAGAGGGACAGTGAAGGTAGAGCAGTTTGGAGACAAAACTACAGAGGCCAGGCCGAGGCCATGGTTCGGACATGTGTTGAGGAGGAGTAGTGGATATATTGGACAAAGAATGTTGGCGATGGGGCTGCCGAGCAGAAGGAGAAGAGGAAGACCTCAGAGAAGGTTCATGGATGTAGTAAAGGTGGACATGGAGATGGTTGGCGTAACAGTAGAGGAGGCGGGGGATAGGGAAAGATGGAGGCAGATGATCCGCTGTGGCGACCCCTAAAGGGAGCAGCCGAAGGAAGAAGAAGAAGAAGAAGAAGAAGAAGAAGAAGAAGAAAAGGGATGTGGGGATGCAAGAACATAAAACGCACCTGCTATATAACCTGATCGGGAAGGAAGAACATCTGAATGTTGGCTAAGGACTGGAAAGAGAGGAACAAATCTGAAAAAACGTCCATTAATGCTGAGTCTGCGAGCTGTAATGCCTTGGATTATACCATTTGTGAGGCGGAAAGGGGTGCTGTATGATCGATATGACAATATTATCTCAATTCAGTTCAAATGCGCTTTTTTTAACGGAGCATCGTCTCAAAGCAGCTTTACAATCTTACATGATCTTAAAAGGCCAATCCCAAATGGAGCGAGCCTAGAGCGACAGTGGCAAGGAAAAACTCCCTGAAAGCAGAAGGAAGAAACCTTGGGAGGAACCAAGACTCAAAACGGGACCCGACCTGTTTGGGTGGCCCAGACGTTAATTAGGTAAATACTCCAAAAGTATATTAAAGTCATAGCAACATAAAGTAAATAACATAATTTAAATGAAATAGATTTCAAACCAAAATAGATTATAAAAGTTCTACTGTTTAAAGGATGTTTAAAAACAGTATCCTTTTTATGGTTTTAACATTTGGAGACAAAAAAAAAGCCAAAACTTGCACAAAATGCACAGTAAAGGAAGAAATTTGGAAACCCTTCCAATCTCTCTTGGAGGACCATCGTTATTAATTCTCATACACATTCATAGATACACCGGAGATTTTCTGCTCATCTTTGCTCTTTTGTGCTTGAAATCAAATCATTATTTAGACTTTTATCTCACTTCTAACTCTAAATTGACCAATTCCAACATTTTCTGGAATATGTTGCACCCCTGTAATGCAGGAATGGATGCTTATTAACAATTGTTAACATTTTTTGGGGGAAATATTCTGGAAAACCTCCAATGGGCCTTGGAACATGCCTTGTCAAGTGAGCGTTTCGGTAACACAAAAGTGTGTGTTCAAGTGACAGAATGATGGAGTCATGAGCGTGATTTGCAAACCAAATGTCTGCTTAAACACTTTTGCTTGGCTTCTCTCGTTCAATAGACCAAGCCTGATGCACCAGGACTAATTTACATTCACATTTCTATTACAGATTCACTTATCCAGGTAAATCATTGTACAAACCACCATCCGAGCAGGGATTTCTAACATTCGTTAACCCACTGGATATTAGAGAGTCTGAATAACCTCTCTGTATTAGGTGCGCTTTATTAGGTACACCCAACGAGCACTGGGTTGGCCCCTTTAGGTCTGCCTTCATTCTTCGTTTGATAGGTTTAGCTTTGTCAGCTGCACATGCATGATGTTGAGTGAGTCACGGTCTCGGTGTATCGGATCTGCGTCAGATTTCACTCGGAACTTCTGAGCGAAGGGACGTCCAAATCTAAGCTATACCAGGTTCTTTCGGGTAAAGTGGCTTAAACTTCCAGCACATTATTGAAATAAACTTTTGAGCTTCCAAGTCTGAAACGACTCCACTTCCTGAGGGTCGTCAGGAGGAACAATATGGAGGAAAAGCTGCTGGTGCTATTGGGCATTACAGCATGCTAGGGGGAGGGGGGCGTCAACCAAATTTTCATCATCACATGCAACAACTAAGTCTGTGAAATACATTCATGGGCAAAATATATCAGGGCAAGTGTGCAATTCTGTGGTAAATATGTTATATCTATTTACATGCTGATATCCCTTTATTTTCTCATTTTTATTGTTTTATAAGCACCTTTTTGGAGTTGCACCCAAATTTCATTGTAATGCTAATTCTAATGACAATAAAGGCGATTCTATTCTAAGCTTTTGATTCAAGATGAGCATTAAAAACAAACAAAAGCTATCTAAATGCTTTTGACATGTCAGAAATTTGGAGAAATGAATGAATGAATGAATGAATGAATGAATGAATGAATGAATGAACGAATGGGTACAATTAGTAAATGTTTATTAACCAATGTCCAGACAAAAACGTGAAATATCTCAGTTCCAAACTCTATCCAATGAAATAAAAGTCCAAGCAAATGTAAGAAGCACTGCGTTTTGCCTTCTTCGCATTTTACCTGCCATCACACGTGAAAAAGAATTCATTTCAAATATATGAATTCGCTGAAAAGGAAACGAATTCACTGCAAATAACAAGACAAATCATTTTAAATGTTTTAAATATTTTTTTTTTTTCAGAATATCCTCACATTTGTTGCAGCAGCTTCAAAAAGATGTGAAATCCATAAACCGAAAGACATTTCTTGCTGGCTCTAACAAGCAGTTTGATGTGATGCAGAGCAGAAACGGTGTTTAAGCCGACGTGCACAAGACCGATAATAAAAAGGCGTTCCGGTGAAATAAACGTACGTATTATAGGTAAATGAAGCAACGCAGTCCGTTTCATCTGAACAAATGAAGCTAAGCAGGTCATTAGAGAGCATCGGAGAGCAGTATCATCCCGTGAGGATGCACTTATGGGGCTCGAATAACAGTCTGAAATCCAGCACTGGATAACGACTCATCATTTGTGGGGGTCGAAATCGTGTTTCAGTGCTGATTGAAAAGGAAAACAACAACAGCGACGGGAAAACAGGAGAACTGTACGGTCAAACCCCGTTCCCAGTTTTGGGAAGTGGCTTACATAGTGAATATGCGCATATTTGGAGTCGCTTTCCATTCTTTCTTTTTACAGTCGGTATTTTGCTCGGGTATATTTAAAGATCCCGATTTGAGATTTGAGAATTTTAATGGAACCAGAGTAACATATTGGCCCCCCTGCTTGCTCGTTATCCGCTGACAGAGTGGATCTTGTCTTGTCTGAGGCCAGCCGTGTCTCATTCATCGCTTTTTCATCTACAATAAATAGTTTGACCGTATTCGTACACGTTTACAGCATATGCTACAAAATTTCGGGCATCAGTCTGAACGTGCGCCCTAAATTTAAGCAATGGCACACATAGATAAAGCCGCAGGCTTCACATGATCAACGGGGTTAACACAAGTACAGCATTATAGAAGGATTTATGTCTTGAATAAAGTCAAATCGAATTAAATCAACCAATTAAAAGCGCTACTCTGTATAGCGAACCGTACCAAACTGCTCATTGGAATGATTCGGTATACAGGCCTGCCCCTTCTGCTAACAATTTAAAGGATGGGCTGAGTCTGGTAACAAACGGAAAAGACATCTGACTCATCAGATTAATGATTTTAACTGCAGAAGCCGGGCCTTAGCAGTCTAACCCTTCTCAGCATGCTGAAGAAGGTGCTAAAAATTCGTCATTCATAAATAAACGTCACTCGTGCTAATTTGGCTTAGATAACAGCAGTTGGCAACTTGCAAGGAAATTCACAATAAAATGTATTATAATAGATAGATGGATAGATAGATAGATAGATAGATAAAGGTATTTAAAAATAGGAAAACAAAGTTTTCGTTTGCTCATGCTTCTTTTTGCATTTGTAGTTGCCTCTGCGGGCCTTTGATTTGTATTTTCATTTTAACACAATCATTTAAAGCCTCGAACCGAACCAAAAAAAAACACGAAACAAAAAAATGAACAGTACATTTTACCGTACATTAGATTACATACATTCAACATCTGCCACTATGACTGGAAAAACAATTCCACTGATGCTGAGCCACAAAGGTTTACAGCTTTTCTGAGACAAATTTTAGTTTGAAAAATAACCTCTTACTATTGATTTAAATTCTCGGCGCCTGGGCACACGCCTACGTTTGTGTGGGCTGGGTTATGGGGGTAAGAAAAGGGCCACATATTGGATGCCACCGGATTTTAGGCTCTTGTATCTCAGTTAACTTTGGTAAACACCACTCTGTTTTTTCTCTGTCTCCATGTGACCGTGGTGTTCCATCCATGATCCTTCAGCTTCTGGTTGATCTAAAATACAGAACAGGACTTTCATTACTGAATAATTAAGCATGAGCGCTATATAATAATCCTGCCAAAACCAGGATTCAAAATATAGCCACATGCAGCAGTTTTTTTTCAGGCCCAAGCTGTTTGGCTGAAGTTTGCACAACTGGCTGAAGTGGGAACAGGATTAGATTTACTGTAAAATGCCAGCTGAAGCCGGATTGGCCAATAGCTTTCATTTTGTCCAACAATCCTGAAATTGGCACGATGCAGTATGCCGAATTACAGCTCAATCAGTCTTCTAGTTTTGGGCAAACAGTGATTTGGAGGTAACAGATGCCAAAAACTGTGTGAGTACTTAAAGTCATTTAAGCTCCGTCTTGCCACGATTGATGGACGTGGTGGCCTGGTCGCTTGTAAATGTCAACATTTTTTACAATAAGTTACAAAGGACACATTCTGCTGATTATTTTGATTAAGTTAGATTAGATTAAGAATTGGTAAAAATTCAGTAGCTAATGGATATTATTCATTCATTCATTATCTTCCGCTTAATCCACACAGGGTGGGGGGGGGGGGGGCACCCGGTGTCCACCCGGCAACACTTGGGCGCAAGACCACGAACAACCCTAGGCAAGGCGCCTATATATTATAAGACACACTAACAGTCACACACTAAGGGCCACTTTAGAGACATTAATTAACCTAACATGCATGTCTGGGAGGAAACCCGGAGTACCCGGAGTAAACCCACTCAGACATGGGGAGGACCCAGGTCGCTCCACCCTGGGATTCTTGCTGTGAAGCGGCGTTGCCGCCCCACCGAGCCCCCGTGCCGCCCTTTTTGCAAATGATCCCCCCAAAAATGCTGGTTTCAGTTGGTTCTTTGGGATTGTTTTAGGGTGTGAAGCAAGGAATGATTCTGAGCAAAAATGTGAGATTTAGACATCGTGGTGTCCGAGCGACAGGCATCAACGTATTCGGGTTTGCAGTAGCGACACCTGTTGGACACTCGGGCTCATGACAAAATTTCACGTCTGTACGGGAAGGCAAAAATCGAAGAAGAATAAAAATCTTAGCACTTAGTGCAGGACTCACCTCCACCAAGACGGTCGCCATGACCACAGGATCGGTCACATTCTGATAGGACTGCAGCTTCACCCTTACGATCTGTCTCTTAAAATCTACGAGATGAAGAAGATCCAGACACAGAGCTTTATTGTGGAAGCTCTTTAAAATGAATAGGAGAGCGAGTATAAGTCACTATTCCTAACCTTTGTAACAGAAGAAAGGCATCCGGTCTGAACACTGAGCATCAGCAAGCTGACTCTTATTGAAATAGCCACAGCTTTTATTCTGCATGCCATTATCAGGTTGCCCTGGCATCCAGCTAAGGGTGGAGGGGATGCTGCCATCTGTCCATCTACAGGAATATCTGGACAGCCCGAGCCAAGCAGTTTTCACAGCGAATGACACCAAAATCTGCTGCACGATTGAACTTTCCCATTGGTCTCCTGAGCCGGCCAGGTCCGTGTGATTCAGTCTGCAGAAGCTCTGAGCTTCTCTCCAGGTCTTATTAGCAGAATAGAAAACGTAACTGTCGATGCCCGTCAGGTTGCCTGTGAGTGTTGAAAAACACATTAATAACAAATTAGGAAGCTTAGTTCATAGTTAAACAGACTGATGCTAACCCTAAGGGGCCATAAGGGGTTCGGAAATTAGCCACTGAGGCCATTTTTGGCAACATCTTTGAATGTTCTTTTAATTCTATAATTTAGGTATTCATCAAAACCCTTTATACTTAGCTGTCACTGATTAAAAATCAGGGTCGTTTTTTTTTGCTTTTCTACCCCACGCCACATTTTCATGGAACTGTTCCATTGAGGATTGTACAGGTACTCCCTGATTTAGGATAGGGACGCGTTATTTGCATAATGTGAATTAAATATATTATAGTGAGTTTCGAAAATTATTTGCTTCTGTTTGACTTTGAAAGATAAATACCACTGACAAAAGACAAAAACCACTGATGCTGATATTTTCACTAAGTCGAAGTTTGTCACCCTGGACGAGTTGGAAAGGGAAAGAAACGGAGTGATTAAAGTAAATCAGACGTCCTGGAGCCTCTTAATGGAGTCACAGCTCGACTTAAGAGGAACGACATCGAAAATCGGTTTTAGTCCCGTCAACGAAAACAAACTGACTGATCTTGTAGCTGGTTCTGATTTTAGGGATCAATCCGAAATGTTACGGGACGCTTATACAGCATCAGCAGCTCCTTATTTTTCTTTCTGATTTTCCCCAGCACGTCGTTCGCCCGGGTTTAAACTCGCCGTCCACGGCCGATCGGAGGTTCATTCATGGATCTCTTAAGTCTGGATCTTAATTAAACCCGACTGCTCATGAACTACAAACTCAGACTTTAACAATTCTGACTCATACAAGATTCACATGAAGAGCTTCCGGTGTGTCAAAAGTATTTAGTATTTGGTGGCTTTGCGTTCTTAATGCTGATCTTGAATCAAAAGCTTGGGACAAAGCCCAAAAGTAATTTAGAACCCCTAATCAAAGATCGTTAACCATAACTGGATCCTAGACTTTGGTTTTTTGATCTCACTCTGGTTTCCTTCGGTTGGTAGAACGGCGGAAATCAGACCCGTTTTACTTACTTTATTTTTATAAATTAAAAATAAACCAACCAACCAAAACGTTATTCGCTTTTTCAGATTTCTTTTCTCTTTCACATACCCTTTTCTATGTTTTTCTCTACAGTTTGAATAATATTTATCCTCACCGTCGAAGCACACGAAGGGATATTTTTCTGTACATAGTTCATCAAACCAGCTCGACTCCTCCGTTCTCACACATGCTTGACATCCGATAATGTCAGGCTGTGTCTCATTCCAAAGCGACCATCCCACCGCAAGTGGTGCATTTCCCACGGTCCAGTACCAGTGGTCCAGGTCAATAACCAGTCCTAACCAGGCACTGGAAGTAAACTGAAGTTTTTTTGCTTCCTGTAGAAATTTTACCATTTCTGCATTGTTTTTGATGACAGCCAGGCCGGTGTAGGCGGATCGACAATAGTCCTGAGCATCACTCCACGTTTCCATCTGCTGGATCAGATAGTATTCACGAGGGAAGGAAAGGACGAATGAAACGACTCCTGTGGACCAGAGGTTTAACCATGTTATGCAATCTTTATCGAGTCTATGACCCGTTTGCCCAGTCAGCAACACACACACACACACACACACACACACACACACACACACACAACTATAGGAACCCAAACTGACTGTAAATATAAAGAACACAACTCTGATTCACAAAATATACAAATTTACAAAACCATAATGCACCCAGATACAAAGGTGGGATTTCTGCAAAACGTAGCATGGGAATCTGTCTCAGGCAAATATTTAAATGATTACAGGTGTGGTCTGATTAGACGCTGGGTCTTGCCACAGGAGGGAGTACAAGTGCTTCCACTGCTGCCCTGTAAAAAGGCTCTCAGAGGCTACTTTTGGGAAGTGTACCTCTTGGTGAGAGATTGCTGCTGCAAGACATGCCATCTTGGTTGTTCTGACCCAGCTGTCAAAAGGTGTTGGGGGCAGGGCTTCTGCGAGGGGGCACACTACAACCCACGTGATGAACAGGCCCTGGACGGCCCAGGCTCTACAGATGACCATTTGATCGACCGAGAAACAAGAGCGGCTCCAGCAGTCTCATAATCCCCCATTTAGACCCAGATGGCACCTTCACTACACACCCGTCTCCACCAGGACCTTTTCCAGGTGCCCATTATGTGCCACGAGGACTGGTACGAACTGGAACCGTATCGTCTTTAGCGACAAATCCAGGTTCTGTTAGGGATCCTACCATGGTCGAGTTCGAGTATGGAGGCTTCGTGATGAGCGCTTCAATCCTGCAAAATACTGCCCACCACTAATGGTGACCCAAGGGACAATAACAGGGCATCCTGCGGCCATGGGCTTCTAACTGGCATTGATCAGCAGGATAATGCTCACCCCCACATAGCAAGGGTTTCCCAGGAATGTCTCCATCAAACACTTCCTTGGCCTGGCAGCAGCTGGGATAGAAGCTTTACCAAACACTGATTTAAGACAGTGTGGATTTTCTGGTGGTTCTGGAACCGGTTCATTCGTTTTTCATCGTTTCTTCGGGTACTCAACGTTTTCGGTTCTCAACAAGCCTTCTAGAACGAATTAGAGACGAGAACCGAGATACCACTGTACCGTAATCACTTACGTACAAGTATGTCATCATTACCATCATTATTATTTATACATATAAAGCTTCATTCGATCCCAACAACTCCTTCTTGGTGCGTTATTTTTTTGTCAACAAGGGTAAATACGTTTATTCAAACACAGTGTGACATCATTTTGAACCTGTGACTTAATACGAGTCATTATTGCAGCCTTTAAACAACCTCTTTGTCTTGCAAATTGGATTTAAGTACTAACTTGCATTACCGGACCTGTGGAAATCGAGAACAAGGAAAGTCTTACATTTCTAAAGTCACAAAAACACACAAAAAAAGTATTTTTCCCTTTAGAGATTTTTTTTTATTACCAATCAGCACCTCTGTCACACACACACACCTTATTATATCTTACCTGTGGCAAACAGGAGTACAAACAGACGAAACGCCATCAATGTGACAGGATGCAGAAATCACTGAAGGAAAAAAAATGTAAAATAATCTTGTTTTAAGCCACATTTACAGCACTGTGCAAAAGTCTGAGGCCACTACATCTACGTTAGACGTACAGTCGTTCTAGCAATGGCATAATGACCACAAAGAATGATTTCTCTGCCTCGTTAAACAACTTCTATAGTCTACATCTTTCAGAAAATGAATTATGGGGGATATTATCACACCTTTTTATGCGATGTTTGCTGTGATCTTAATTTTGCACTCTTAAACAATTGTTATTTATATTCTGAGCCAGAGAAACGGCAACATGGTAAGAGTAATTTATTGTAGTATCTTTTGTATTTTTTTTTTTTTACATATACGTGATGTCCTTAGTTGTGTAATTTCTGTTCACCCACTAAATTTCAGAAGAACAATATGTATTTTTCACTCACTGCATTTTTAAACCATCCCTTTTATCTAGCTCTCGTTTTCCTTTCTTAATTACGCAATTCCATCGGTTAGAGATACAATTCTGGAAAAAAAAAAAAAACAACTGCGACAACGGAAGACTCGGGTATGCCCGAGCGTTTTAACACGTTCAGCATCATCGATTCTGCTCCCAAAAATAACTGTATACACTTTTTTTAATCAGTCCCTAAAGGTTATACACTATACAGCATTGCTAATTGTATGTTAAGTCGCAACGTGGAAATGTTATTTAAGTGAAATGAGTTTAAAAGTCAAACTAAAATGAAGCTGAAGCTGCAGATTGTTGGACTAAAATGCTGAGATGAGAAATCTAGTTTGGCTTAAATACCAGGATTTGCTGCCTTACTGCATTATTATCCTAGTTACGAGAGATTTAGCAGCACTTATTCTTTTTTTTTTAAATCATAAAAATTGAATCCTGAGAGTCATGTATCTGCACAGTCTTGGAAAGGCTTGTTTTAGAAAACCATTTACATTTGAACATTAGGTACATTCAGTGATAAGCACTTTTAAACTTCTACTTGAGACAAATATATAATATGTAAGCCATGCTGTAACTTTTATTTTAGCATTTTATAATTCGTAATTGGTATCAGTGGCCAGCTCAGCGACACACACAAGATTATATCCATACACACGTTCATCTCAACACCAGTCTTACATACACACACACACACACACACAAGTCAATGCCAATATACAGTAATCAATTAACCTAATGCACATGTCTTTGGTCTGTGGGACGAAACCGGAGTACCAGGAGTAAACCCACAAAGACACGGGACGGACGCTCCACCCTGGGATTGAACCCGGGACCTTTTTAACCGCTCAATCCAACTAGGATTCCTTTTACTTAAACTGAACAATAATTGTACTTGCAAGCAAACGACGCAGAAAGGCGATTACAAGACCTACACAAAGTCAAATCGTGTGTTTCATCAAAACAAACACGTACCAGCTGAGACTCGGTTTAATAAAAGAGCGAAACAGAATCGCCTTGCATCCTTGGTAAATAAATTTCCTCTGATGTGCCGTTTGTGTTGGCGAATAAGTCAGACATAATGCTGCTCAAAGTCTTCAAATTAGCAACACCGAAGGTAACTAGTCCTGAATAGCTATATAACTATAAAGGCATTAAAAAGAACTAATAAATATATTTAAAAAAACACTTGATATGTTTAGGTGAGTGCAATTATTGAATAGATTTTGTGTTTAGGTTGTTTTTTTGCTCTACATGTTCACCTATATGAGTACAAAAGTAAAAAGTTAATTAGTACTGTACACTAAGAATGTCATCTAAAATACAGAAACTGGAGTTACTCCTGTATAAAACATCTCCCGAACGTCTGATAGAAAATAGGAAATCATGAAGGTTACAGGATTAAAGATGGAGAATTACCTGAAATGCAGCGTGGCTAAATCTTCAAAATCGCATTCCTGCTGAGCTGCTATTCTTCGATGTGTGTGGTTCCACAAACCTCTCCCTCATTTGCCTGCTGTAATGACACTGGCCAGAGCCCGCCCTCTAGATGTACTCTCCTTAAAAGGATCAGGCATGCGACTGATGAAAAGAAAGATGGATGGTATTCAGGTATTTTAGTGCATGCAGTTTTTAAAAATAATACAAAATCTACAAAAACAAGGCAAAAGGACTGAACTATAAGCAAAGACAGGCTGCATCAGGACTGAGTCACTGCTATGGATGAAATGGTATTAATGCATTGGGTTGTTGGGACCAAATGAAACTTTGATATTATATTTCTACGTGGTCACTATATTAGAGCAAAAGTGAACGTTTATTGGGGGAACCCGAGAACTCTTGGGCCGCCTCTAGTCCGGATACAAGGTGCTGATCATGAAGGCCTTCAGGTACTGTCTGGTATCCTGAAAATGTCCCGGGCACAGACAGGGCTGGGTCAGCTGATCCTCTCTACTGGTGGTCCGTCTGGTCCGTTCCGGACCCTTTACACCATGTGTGTGCCCCCTCACAGAACCAGTTCTCCCGAAACCTCCTAGCAGCTCGGTCAAAACGACCCAGGTGACAGGCAATATGTAGAAATGACCATCCTTCTTCTCTCAGTCCAGTGTTGTTCCCCATCCCAAAGTCGAAAGGGCAAAATGTCTTTGAGTGAAGTACTTCTAATGCACTTTGAATAGTACAGGAAACCAAGAGCTACTCCACCCAAAAGTAGCATCTGAGAGCCTTTTTATAGAGCAGCACGAGAAGCACTATTATGCCATCTTGTGGCAAGACCCAGTGTCCATTTAAACAGCACCAGCAATCAAAATAGTCTTTTGGGAATTTCTATGTTTAGAGTTGATTTAAACAAAACATACTGTCGAGGAACGGCATTCTTAACTGCTAAGAACGTTATTATTACTGAGCTTGTGCCGCGCTTGTGCAGCGCTCAGGAATTTGTGACCTTTTAGGTAAATGTTTATAAATGTTGAGGTGTGTAAGATTATCTCACAAGCGACTAAAAGGCCTCAGACCCCAGAGGGTTAATTTAAAAACAAATGATTTTGTGTGCATTTCCCTACATGAAGGACTAGCAGGGTTTCAGCCGAATGGTGCTCTTTGCCTATTCGTACGAGAATGATGTCATATCTACTAAGACATTTACAAAAGAGTTTGGTAAGCCGCTGTGGGTGGGAGCTGTAAATGTAAATTCAGCCCCAGGGCATCATCTCGACCTCAGTGGAAGATTTGATAAGAAAATAGAGAAAGAACGTCATGCCGCTAACAAGAGAAAGGCAACAGAGCTGATGGGATGAAAGCAAGAGCATCAAAAGTTAAAATAAGAATAAAAAAAAAGAGAGATCAGAAAGAAACACTGGAGAGACAAAATAATGAGAAACAAGTTATTACTGATTAGCGGTGAGTAATGACTTTATAAGCTTGAGAAGGTACAGAAGATATCGCAGTCGTGAACGGAGGAGAAGAAGGAAAAATATTTAAGAACATCATCTGATGAAAGCAGAAGAACTTTCAAGAACTTTTTTTTTTTCATTTGTAATGAAAAGACCATCTCAGCCACAGTTTGTTGTTAATTATTTCACTTTACGTCAAAGCGTGTCGTGTTATTCGTTTATTGTTACAAGATGTGGCGTTTTTTTTTTTTTTTTTGGTAGGACCCAGGTATTCAGTATAGACGTATCCCACGACGTATAATAATAATGAGAAAAATAATATGGAGCCAAAAAGGGATTAAGAGCGGAGCGTAAGGCTCCTAACACACAAAAAAAACAAAAGGATAAAAGGGCGCGCCACGGTGTTGCATCCCGACTGGGAGCAACGCACGGACTGGTCGCGAGAGGGCGTCGAACCGCCAACGGGGCGGGCGTACAGAGAGCAGGAATGCCAGGGAGCTAGCGTAAGCTCGAGTGTGCATGCCGTGGAAGAAAGCCTACCAGAGGGCAAACCTGAGCTGGAATGCGCAAGTAGCGCGAGGGGCGAAGGAATCGCGGAAGACGCCAAAGCGCCAAACGGCGAGCATATGGGCTCGGGGCGAATGCGAATAAGACGTAAAAGGTCGCCAGAAAGCGAGTATGAACTCAGGCGAGCGAGGAGCGAGGAGGGCTGGAGTGAGGCTCGTTCAGTACCGACGACGGAGGAACATGAGCAAGGAGCGCACGAGTACAGGACGGGAAACCCTTAAAGTGCCCCTAACATACTAAAATACCTCGGGGGTTCCCCCCATACCCCATCCTTCGGCACTAAAAGCCCCGGAATGCTGCCACTAGCCCGAAAGGTGCGCGTAAGGGCGCGCGTACCGAACGGAGATCGAATGGCGGTGGATTTTGTGATATTTTAATGTAATTTTAAGTTCCGCCAAAACCCGCGAAACAGCGAAAATCCACGATAATATTTTTTCCATTAATATATTTAGAAAACGCGCGATGCATCGAGTCCGTGAAAGGTGAACCGCGAAGTGGCGAGCGAACGCTATTACCATGAACGTATTGGCCTACATCAATGAATTGTATTCTTGCATTCTTGAGAAGGTTTGGTCCCTTTTTGAGTCTTGGTTTTCCCAAGGTTTCTTACTAATAATGGGGTTTTCCCCTTTCCGCTGTTGCCCTAGGCTTACTTAATTAGGGATTTGACCGTAGAAGACATTATAATACTGTAATACTTTGAGGCAACGTTCCATTGTAATAAGCGCTATAGAAACAAACTTGAATAGACTAGACGAACTCAGTATCAGGAATCGAACTGAATCGTGAGCAGATTGTATCGTTCCTACCGTGGTCATGATGATGTTCTAAACTCATCACAGGAAGTCATGAAAAATTGTACTTTTTAGTAAACTTTCCAGTTACTCCGAAAGCATTGGCGGCAGTGAGTATAATCTCATCAGACTGTGGGTTGGTCGCTTCTCTCTGCTCTAAAGTGCATTCAGAGATCAAATGACGGATGGCCTGAGTCACGTGTGGTCTGAGAGGTTGCAGTTCCCAAATCCCACCAGTAGAGGGCGCTCCCCGGCTGTGCAATGTGTTGGAATGGGTTCTCTAAAGAAAATACGGTTTATAGATATGGACTTAATTCACAGATATCTACCAAAACATTACACAGTGCCGAAACAGATTCTCCAAAAGTATTGGCACTTGATAAAGATGGACAGAAATGGTTTGTTTAAATGTGGCTGTTGTGATGCAGTGATTACGATGGTTTTGTTGCTGTTGGATTCAATCATTTAGAAAATATTAGTAAACAATACACAGAGCTCGTACCATGTGTAACATCGACTAAACTGCTCAAAGTTTTACATTTCTAAACTTTTTTCTGAAGAATGATGCTAAGCAAAATGTAAAAAAAAAATCCTTTCTTAAGACCCTTTGAGACTGAGGACGTTTAAAGATTCATTGAGCTTTTGTTCGAGTTTATTTTGATTTTCTTTCAAATGGAGCTTACTTACTACATTTGGTGAAACTGGTATAAAAAAAAAAGAAAGGAAAGAGGAAACCTGTAGCGTTCTTCAAAATTCAATGTAGTTAATTTGTTTATACGAGAAAAATGTATTTGATTTTGAATTGTTACCCTTGGGAAATAAAAGAGCAATGTTTTCACATGGCTATTTAATATATTGTGAAACTAAAGCAAAGAGGTTTATTTACTTCATAAAATGAAATCTAAAACGCATTCTTGTGACCTTTATATGCTTAATACATATTTGTTCGAATTTTAAAGCTCTTTTTTTCGAGTCGTTTTTGTGGCTTTGTTAAGGACATGTTTTACATTGTCTAAACTTTACACACACACACACACACACACACACACAAAAAAAAAAACCATAAGCATTTGAATCATGAGCTCGGTATCGGGAATCGGACTGAATCGTGAACACATTGTATCGGTACACCCATAGTACTGGAGGTTTTCTATACGAACCTCAGAAGGTAAGGATCAGGGTTCAGATCATCTGGATGACAGAGCAGCTCGCTCTTACCATGAGTTCATTTGTAAATGTCAGCGTCTCTGCACTGTGGAGTCCAATCTGCCATGTTCACTTTAGGTGACTGAAGCACTTTCTCAGCATGAGCGAGGATCGAGGAGTGATATGGCTCCAGTTCTGCATCATTACTGATCATTACTTAATCGCTTCCTCCACTTTTTCCTTTGCATATTTACAACGTAATTTCAGAGACGTCTTCAAACTTTTAACATTTTTTTCTCTCTCTCTGACTCTGCTCGTGCTCTCTCTTAAAATCCTGTGTTTGGTGGCTCAGACGTTGAAATGAACACGATTAGAAAAGAATTCCTTGCAATGAACAGGGAATCTCATAATCAGGGTTTTTACTGTGTTAAAGTTTAATCTGATATTTAATGTAAACCTCAATCCAGCCATGCCATTATTAAACGAGCGGAACTACAGGACATGGCACGCAACTTCACTACAGGCACTACGTTTCCCATAATGCCCCAGGATCATTCCAAACGCTTTACCAGTTACAGTCAGAGGGCATGCGCAAATGTTTCAGATAAATCAACCATGCTGTGTTCAGGCCAGTGATCGTTATTTGTTTAGTTAATGCAAGTCATAAATAATATTCAGTATTAATTTGTTCATTGTTTCTCATCTATAGCAGAGAAACGCCCACTTTAGTGTTAAGTCACTTCATCTATTTAGTGTTTCAAAGCTTGTCAAGAACTGCCTCTCCTCAATAAATTCAACATAATACTGTAATTTAACAATAACAATAAACAAACAAATAAATACAGATTTTATTAATCCACATTATAAAGATTATGATGTGATAATAATAATAATAATAATAATAATAATAATAATAATAATAATATAAGTATTTTCAGTTATGCGTCTCTGTCTATGAGTAACAAGAAAAATATTCTAATGCTTTTGAAGAGCTGAATTGTCTAAACAAATTTAAAATAATAAACAAACAAATGATAATGTACATATGTCATTAGATATAAAAGGAACTTAATAATTATGTAATGTTTTATCAAGTTGTTTGATCTTAAATATATATCTTCTTCTTTTCTTCTTCTCATTATTATTATTATTATTATTATTATTATTATTATTATTATTATTATTGTTGTAAAGTATTGTTTATAAAGTAAATTATAATAACAATAATAACAATAATTTATTTCATCAATGCATTTCTCTGTCTTTGAGATACAAGAAAATAATTTTAATGTTTGTTAAAGGTTGTATCTTTTAAATGAATTCTAAATAATAAAATAAAATAAAATAAGCCAAAAAAAAAAAATATATATATATATATATATATAAGAGAGAGAGACAGAGAGAGAAAATAATCTCTTGTAATAATAATGTAATATATATATATAATGTCTTATATTAAATATTTATTAATATATAATTTTTCATTCAGATTATTATTATTATTATTATTGTTATTATTATTATTAATTAATTAATTTAATTTCTTTAAGAGCAGTGTGTCTTAATAAAATTTTTAAGAATAACAATTTGGTGGTACAGTACACAGAAATTATTAATTTTACTAAGAAATTAATAATTGTAAACAGTGTTTCATTTGGATGAAACATTGAATGTGTTGTTTAATCATTTAAACTTTTACGTTTGACTTTATTCTGATCATTATTTAATATCTTATATAATTAGCTGTTGGTTAAATGTTCTTATTATTCTGATCATTATTTAATATCTTATATAATTAGCTGTTGGTTAAATGTTCTTATTATTCTGATCATTATTAAATATCTTATATAATTAGCTGTTGGTTTGTAATTTCCCAGTTTCTCGCTCCTTGCTTTGTTTTCTCCTGGTCTCGGACGGCTGGCCTGAGCCTGGTTCCAATGGGGGGAAATGAAAGGGTTCAGTGACCCCATACCAAAAACAAAGGTCAAGGTGAGGAAATCGGACCTGACAACCCCCATACCTCAGCGGGACCTTTACACACCAACCCTTAAGCCGGAGAGAACTGCTGCTGACGTTAACTAATGGGCTGGATGTGTGTTCTGGATAGGTGTATCCCCAAATCTAACGTCTGATTGATCAGCATCTAAAAACGTCCAGAACTAAGGCACGGCTTATTAACACTGACCTTAAACGGCCCCCATGAGAAAAGATCTTAGAACTGATCCTGGCTTTCTGATGCCGATGAAAAACTCAAACAAGGCAAAATATCGATGAAATATCGATGAAATATAGTCGGATCGATTTTTACTGCTTCTTAATGAGAGTCATAGCACTGAATATTCTGCTTGTTTTATATATTTTATATATTAATCACTTCCTACTCCCATTCTTACTACCGGGATTGTTTTTGTACTTACATAAGGCACTGGGTGTCTTTTATATTTCTGTTCATTATATATTTATTTATTTATATATTATACATATATTATTATATTTCTGTTTATATAATTAATGCCTTGGTAATAGTTAATATTAATTTATTAATTGCCCTGAAAATCTTATAGTTTATCTTGTTTGTGATTATAGTTTTTTTTTTTTTCGGTATATTTTAGTACATTACAATAGTATAATACTATACTAATAGTATAAGGATAGAAGCATAAAATTCTAGAAATATAATATATTTTAACTGAAATTATATATATATATATTTTTTTTTTAAATTACTTTTAATTACTTTTTTTTTCTAAAAATCAACTGGTTAGACCTATCTATATTTAGATTTACTACTAAATTCTCACAAATCCATTTTTATAAATTGATCTTTTAATTATTAAAAATGTATTTTAAAAATTGGTTTGATTTCCCTCTGTAATAATAATAACAACAGTATTTCTAATAATAACAATAATAAATGTAGTAATAACAACAATAATAGTAGCAATAACTTTAATAAAAATAACCTGAACAATATTAATAATTATAAAATATTTTTATTTATAATAATATAATAATTAATTATAATATATACTACTAATAATATAATATATTAATTAAAAAAATAAAACTGGCCCAACCGTGAGCTAAAGAGCAAGCAGCGGTACTCACACACACACACACACACACACTCACACACTCCCACACTAGGGGCAGTTTAGAGATGCCGATTAACCTAAATCAATTTTGTACTGTAAGAGGAAACTGGAGTAGCCAGAATAAACCCATACAGACAGAAATGACCCAGATCGCTCAGAATAGGAGGACATGGCAACCACTTCTCAAATGACGAACCTACGTTCTCAAACTCCCGCCTCTGCTCGTGAATCAGCAGTGTTGATTGGCTGCTAATGGCCACAGTGCCCAGAGATAAACAACAGATTTTTATTTCCTATAATTATTGACTTTACTTTTCGGACCTTGGTGGTTAAAGTGAACAGACGTTGATCTGATGGTCGTTAAACTTCGCCTATAAGTAGGTAACTGTTTCTTTTAAAGGTTTAGGCAACTTTCCGAATGCTCCACTGGGGGTTTTGCAAAGTATTAGAACTGAGTCGATAATATTGCGTTGTCTTGTGAAGAAATGCCATTATATGGTTTGTTCCCTACAGAAACTGGGGACTTGCAAACCTGTGTGGTGGCCTGGTGGATAAGGTACTGGCACTACGGAGCACAAGGTTAAGGGTTCGAATCCCACCTCTGTCACAGCTGGGTCCCTGAGCAAGGCCCTTAACCCACAACTGCATGAATTGCAAGTCGCTCTGGATAAGGACGTCTGAAAAAAGTCAAATCATATTACATGTGCTCTCTGTTTTTTTCTTTTCTTCTGTTAAAATACAGCAGTAATAATAACAAATGAAATCTAATTGAAAAAAATGAAATAAGATATTATTATGAAAGAACTATCACAGTAAGAACAGAATATAACAGAATAAAATGTATGTGTATGTATGTGGGGGTGGGGGTGTGTGGGGGGTGGGGGGTGGGGGTACCGTAAAGCCTCCGTGGTCTGGGTGGAGCAGGAAGCTTGCGTGACAAACAGAGAGAATAACAAGTGCCTGCAGCCTGGCCTCTGTCCTCTGGGCACGGGATAATGGTTCCGCCTTTCATCCTTCATGTCGCTTTTGCTTAACCTGCTTCTCCTTCCATTCTGCACATCCATGTTTAATCAGACCTCTTCAAAAGCTCCATCATTAAGCCCTACAGGAGCATCCAGGCCCGAGCCTCTCAGATTGAGCGGTCAGGACTGAATCCCGATCGGCTTCTCTGACACGCCCGATCTCTTTAGTGCCTTTAGAAATGAGGCAGGTCATTAGTTTTAGCCATGGCAGCTGAAAGAAGATCCGGGGCTCTGACATCTTATAAGTTCCCCCTTTCCCTTTTAGAAAAGATGTTTGTTATTAGTCAGTGTGTGTCCAGGGGCCTCGGCTATTAATCCTAAATCTGTTTGGCCGTGAGTGACGGCCTTGTAAATGTTTTGCGAGTGCATGCATCCATCATTTTTGATCTTACTTCATTTTGTATTAAGATTAGAAAAAAAAATGTATATATATATAGCACTAAAGAACAGAAACAAATCCTATTATATACGTGTGATTTTATTCTCTTATTCGGACCAAAGAACGTGAGAAGCGAATAAGAAAAAGAAGCCACAAGTCGCCACTTAGAGCGGATACAAAGAGGCTCAGCCAGATATGGGAGGATTTTTGGGATCCCCGGGAGAATTGGTGCTTTTATCAAAGGTCAGGAAATCCGAAAAGT
>JAUZST010037714.1:0-27516 GCA_034779995.1 Parotocinclus haroldoi | reverse complement strand
TGTGTGTGTGTGTGTGTGTGTGTGTGTGTGTGTGTGTGTGTGTGTGTGTGTGTGTGTGTGTGTGTGTGTGCAAAAAACATTTTCTGCCCTGAAGCGTCCTCTGCTGGCAAAGCATCTTCAGACTACATTTGATCGTCTAACTTTCATTCAGGTTGGTTCCCACAGTTACGGTTGGACTGTGTCGGCTCTAGGGGGTTGGACATTGGGTGGTCCAGGGTCCAGCGGGGGCTCGACTTGAAAACTGCATAAATAAAATGCTGAATTATACGAAAACTTAACCTCCATGCCGTTATAATGAGCATGTTGTTTTGTTGTGTTTTGTTTCATTGTTTCAAATGTATGGACGTCCCTGGAAAAGATGTCGTCTTGAAGGCAGTTTATGCTCCTCTAAAATCTCATTGTACTTTTCTGCATTAATGCAGCATCACAAAAATGTAAATGACATTTATTAAGGGGACCTGTCAGTCTGGATGCTCCCTTTTTCATCTTTAATATATCTATAAACCTGACTGGTCTGAGTACAATCCATGCAAGCTTCCAGTTTTAAAAGGTTTGATAAAGTAATCCCTTACCCATGTGCTTCTATCAGCTATTGATGAATGACGGTTCTTGATACAGTACCATCTGAGGGAGGAGAGATCACTCCTCTTGTGTTTAGGCTTGGACCCTTACTCTTTATACACTGAACTTCCTTCAGATTCTGAATAATTGAATGATGTTATGCTCTGTACATGAAAAAATATCTAAATTTCTTCCAATCTTTCTTGAGGAACATCCTTTTTAAACAATTCAATCATTTTCTCACACTTTTGTTGATAAACTGGAAATCCTCTGCCCAGCTTTACCACTCAGAGACTCTTCAACACTGCATTTGAACTAAATCAAGATTACGTTAATCTTTTTTATTGGATTTTCTATACTGTACCAGCTTTTTCTGTTTGGGGTTGTACTTTTAAAAACACGTAATTTATATGCCGCTTTATCTAATGAACTGAATTCTAATTTAACGTGCCCCTTGTTTTCTTCATGTAAAGCACTTCCTACAGTAATTGTATATGACAGGTACAAATAAACGCCAACAACTGTTACACAATTAGTGGGCGGAGATTTAAGTCACAAGGGGCGTGGCTTCCTCGTTCCCTACTGTATAGGTTAGAATGGTTGTTTTGTTGAAAGAGCGCCGACCTGAGTTTAATCATATCTAATCCAACAAACCTGGAGGGATCACAATGCTAAGAGTCGAGTCAAAACACTTATAGAAAGTTGTTGAGGACTTTCTGAATTCGGAAGGTAAGTTTTAAGGAACGTGTAGAACCGGGAAGCTTAGAATAGACTACTATAGGTAACTATTCGATGTATTGTTAGTTTTGGGGATTTCATAATGTGTTTAGAAGACATAGAGTGTGTGTGGGAAAGATCAAACCAGAACATGCTGAAACTCGCAGCTTTTTGCACAGTGTCGCTCCTAAAGAGCGTTTATTCCCGCCCATTGCTCTTCCACGCATTCCATTCATTTGCACAAGGTAGCACCTGTGATAAAAATCCTCACCGCGCTGGAAACGGTGCGTGACACCCGTGCCTCACGATGTCTCCTGCACAGGTCCAGCTCTGACTCCAGCATGGCCTCTGACTGCAGGTTGACCGAGCGGGATGAATCGGTCCAGGCTGTGGAGGATGGACAAGTCTGTCGTAACCCCACAGAGGTGAAGATGAGCCAGATCGTGCTCCCCTGCCACGCCAACCATCGCCAAGAACTGAGCGTAGGACAACTGCTCAAGTGGATGGACTCCACAGCCTGTCTCTCAGGTAAGTCCTGATTTAAAACACAGAGGCAGATTATTAGATTGATTTGATTATTGGAGATATACATTGTCATTTTAAATGTTTAAACAGATCATCATTAGAGTGCTTTAAAAAGATTTTTCTTAATTTGCCACACAGAGAATCTTCTCACAGCCTACTTTGACTTATTTCATTCTAGGCAGTGTGAACTCAGATATTTCAAATTCATTTTATTTGTTACTAAACATCCATTCCTGCATTTCGGCCCTGCAAAATATTCCACAAAAACTTAGACAAAGGCAATTTAGAGCTAGAAATTATTTTACAGAAATAACAACAGATTTAAATCAGGTTAGTTAATCATAATCATAAGTTGACATGATTATGTTTTTATTTGTTTTAAAACAATGGATATTGAGCTATATCAGTCCTAACTGAGGGTGGAGGTTAACATAAGGCTTCTTTTTTATACAGTAAAGTTTTAAGTGGTATTTGTGAATGTAACTCTATTGTAGAGCTTGATAAAGGTTTGATAAAATAATCCCTTATCCATGTGCTTCTATCAGATATTGATGAATGACGGTTCTTGATGCAGTGCTGTCTGAAGGAGCAGAGAGAGATCACCCCCCCAGTTTAGGCCTTTACCCTTAACTTTCGTGACATTTCTCCAGATTCTGAATCGTTTAATGATATTATGCTGTGTAGAGATATATTTAAATATAAAAAGAAATATTTAAACCCCTTCAGGTCTTTCTTTAAGGAACATCATTTTTAAACATTTAAATCATTTTCTTACACATTTTGTGATCAAATGGAAATTCTCTGACCATCTTTACTCCTCAAAAACTCAGTCGTTTCTTTCCAAGGATGTTTGAAATTTCTCCATTATTTATGGTTGAACTTTTTTTGGTATGTGTTTTAGGCCTGGAATACAGGAATGGATGTTTATTAACAAATAAAATGAAGTTCCAACATATTTCTAAAAATCTCAGGTTACTACTGTCTGTAATCAAATAAAAGTCAAAAGAAATATAAAGAACATTGTGTTTTAGTTTTTTTGTTTGCATACTTTAGCAGCATCACCACAGATGTCACAACCTTATCCACCACAAACCACCAACCTCCATGATCAGACATGTAGAAAGCACTGTAACAGAGGCTCTAGTGATTTAGAGCCACTCGGATGTTTAATGAGTTCTTCATTGCTTACTGGTTCTAGCTGAGAGACACGCAGGATGTCCGTGTGTAACTGCATCTATGGACGACATCCACTTCGAGCACACCATCAGGTACAGAAATCATCACTGTATCCAGGAACTGAACTACAAAGCTTATAATATGTGATGTGTAGATCCCGTATTATTTTATAGGACACTTTAAAATATCTTTCTTTAATATGAAATTTTCCAAAAGCAAAAAAGAAAAAATGGAGCACCAAACAAAGAAAGGATGGGTCTTATTCAAATTTATTTAGCATAATTTCTTCTCCCTGGGGAACTAGGGGGAATATGGGGAACCCTTATTTACTGTAAAAAATCAGGTGTGTTCTGATTAGATACTGAGTATTACCACAAGAGTGCATAAAATTGCCTTACCTGCTGCCATATGAAAAGATTTAGCTTTTGGGTAGTGTACCTCTTATTGAGACATTTTGCCCATCATTGGACTGAGAGAAACAGGGTGGTTGTTTTGACAATTTTCTTTCCATCTGGGCCATTCTGACCTAGCTGTTAGGAGGTTTTGGGAGCAGTGGTTCTGTAAGGGGGCGCACACACACAGTGAAGAGGCTCCAGATGCCTCAAACAGACCCACAGAAGAGAAGAGTTTAGTCCACTGACAAGCACGAGCAGCTCCTACAGTTTTGTTATTCACCATGCAGACACAGGAGCACCTTCAATACACACCCCTGTCCCTGCCCGGACCATTTAACGGTGCCTAGCAGAAAGACATTTGTTGACACGCTGACCATTATGTGTCGTGACATTGATAGTCAGCTACTTTGTTCACAAAGGTGTTGTGTTCGAGAAATCTAGACTGCTACCATATTGGAACTAGCCCATATTACCCTTAGTGACGAATCTAGATTTTGTTTGGGATCCGGCAATGGTTGGGTTTGAGTGCGGAGACCTTGCGGTGAGCTCCAATCCTGCCATGTGGATCAACACACTGCCCCAATTGCCTTTGTGATGATCTGGGGTGCCATCACCCCTAGTAGTGATACCAGAGACACTAACAGATCAGTGATGTGTTGCCTCTGATGGCAGGGCTTCGTGGCATTTTTTCAGCAGGATAATGCTCGCCCAAACACGTGGATGTTGGGATGTTAGCTTCAGAAACTGGGCAGGATCTACAGGCCCAGCTGCAACATCTGTGGGTAAATGTGTTGCAGAACCATACAGAACCTGTATAGCTCCATGATCAACCGTATCTCATGTTGTGTCCATGCTTGAAGCAGGGTAACTAGGACATGGTTATTGGTTTCCCCAATAAACCTAGTATTTCACTCTAATATTGTTATTACTTACATATATAATCTTTACATTCATACATTCATTCTAGTTGATTCTTGTTTCTGTCCATGTTTAAGTGTTGGGCAAGTGCTGAACATCAAGGCTAAAGTCAACAGAGCTTTCACTTCCAGCATGGAGGTAAGAAAAACCACCCTGATCCAGTTGCATGTTTTTTTGATTACTCTTAATGTGGGGTTCGTTCTTCCCCATGTCCAATGCATTAGAGAAGCTGGCCTCAGGCCCCAGTTCATACTCCCAGAGTGTGTGTATGGGGTCCATAATGTATAAGTGTTCAATTGGATATGTCAGTAGTAATGTAGTCCCAAAAGTTAATGTAAATTTGTGCCTATGGCATCATTACTGTGCCAGATGAGTCAGTGTTTGTGTGTTTGTGTAAGGTGGGAATTGAAGTGAGCTGTGAGGACCTGTACAGTAATCGCTACTGGCAGGTGTGCCAAGCTTTTGCTACATTTGTGGCACGAAATCCAGGGAAAGATAAGGTGAGTCTAACAAATAAACAGTTTATACTATTAACATTATTTTAGTTCATTCCTAAATACATTGCATTAATATTATTGTATTAATAGTTCTCCTAACAAAAGCAGTATCCACAAAGTCTTTAAGGAGCAAAGATGGGCAGAGGATCTCCAGTTTATCATCAGATATGTGTGAAAATGTTTAAACACAATGTTCCTCAAAGAAAGAAAGTATTATGTACTGTGCATCCAGGTTCATCTGAAGCAACTGGTGCCTCATATGCAGCGTGAGAAGGTGGAGTACAGCGTAGCGGCTGAGAGGAGGAGGATGAGGCTCCTCCATGTCGATATCATGAAAGATCTGCTGAGTGACGCCACCTTCCAGACCACCATTAGCCAGGGTGTGTGTGTTAAGACATAGTTTCACTTCCCTAGAACCTGCACCATGCGAATGTGAAATACTTTGATTCAGGCAAAAAAAATGCTGACTAGTGTCAGTGATTAAGTAAATTTAGTACAGTTGTGCATAGATCTGTTGGACCAGGTTGGAAAACCCATGACACACTCCGCTAGTTTGGGGACCCGGCACTTTTCCTACTGAAGCACTAATGTTTGATCCCTGTCTCTAGCAAAAAATTGCGATCCTAGGATCCCAGCTGCTGATGCTGTATAACTCTCCCGTAATATTTCTGACTGATCCCTAAAATAAAAAGCAGCTAGAAGCTCATTCACTTCATTTTTGTTGATGGGACTAAAACTGATCTTCAGTGTTGTTGCTCTTCAGTCGAACTGTGAATCCATCAAGAACCCAGTTTTATTTACTCTACTCACTTCTTTCAGAACTTAAATCCAAATTCTCGTTTGTAATTGAGACTGATGAACCTCGGCTCACGAACAGGCTCCTCATTAAGAACTTCATTGAACTAATTTAAATCTAAACGAATCCTCAAAGCTAGTAGATTTTATAAACGTATTATAATTTTGGAATAATTGTAATGTTGCTGCTTTGTTATGACTTTTGTTGTTGCTATGGTTATGTCCATATCTAGTGGAGTAATAATAGTTCAGTAGTGCTTAACAGTGCAATAGTGGCACACCTAACGTCTCTCACACGGTGCAATAGCGTGGTTTGAACTGTGATACCATTTTATAATATGGACCTATTCAGATGTTTACTAAACTGCGTACAAGCTGTAGTGTGAGTGTTTTAGTGTGTTACAGTCCTGGAGTATAAATGATTTATTATTGTGTTAGATTAATAATTAGAGCTAAGATCATATATGTACATGATTGTTTTGTGTCGATGCAGAGGACCAGGACGAAGATAAAGAGGAGAAGGAGGAGGTACCAGCTGAAAGAACCCGAGTGGAGAGTGTGGAACTGGTTCTGCCTACTCATGCCAACCATCAGTCGAACACGTTTGGAGGACAGATCATGGCTTGGATGGAAAACGTAGCCACCATCGCTGCCAGGTGATCATATAGAGACCCTGACCCGGTCGTGTCTGGTCCTGCACTGAACGATTGGTTATCGTACCACGTAGTTTATCTATGCAATGCAGAGCAGTATAAAATCATTAATGTTTAACCACTTTGAAGTCACTCATCCAGCAGCGGTACAAGGTTTCAGCTTTAGTAGTGGAAATAAAACACAGTGAGGTTTCTGGCTGTTTGGTTTTTTTTTTTCGTTATTTAAACTGCAGTCACCGTTTAAGCAGCCCTTCTTTCCTTCCAGTCGGCTATGTCGTGCTCACCCGACTCTAAGGACCATAGACATGTTCCACTTCAGAGGACCATCTGAAGTCGGGGACCGGATTATCCTAAAAGCTATTGTCAACAACACCTTTAAAAACAGGTGAGGTTTATTTATAGGCAGGAAGTTGTTTCTATTAATTTTTTAACGATGCACACATTGTGTTTGGTCGCAGTATGGAGGTGGGCGTGTGTGCAGAGGCATATCAGGGGGAGGAGCCACTCAGACACATTAATAGTGCCTTCATGACTTACGAGGTGCTAGATGAAGAGGGCAGACCACGCCCACTGCCCCCAATACGACCCGAACCGCAGGTAAGTACGAGTGCAGGACCGAAGGTATTGAGACACAAACCAACAGGTGACCAAAAGTATTGGGACACAAACCCACATTAGACCAAAAGTGCTGAGACACTAACACACGGGTGACCAAAAGTACTGAGACACTAACACACAGGTGACCAAAAGTATTGGGACACAAACCCACATTAGACCAAAAGTACTGAGACACTAACACACGGGTGACCAAAAGTATTGGGACACAAACCCACATTAGACCAAAAGTACTGAGACACTAACACACAGGTGACCAAAAGTATTGAGACAGAAACAGACAGGTGACCAAAAGTATTAGGACACAAACCCACAGGTGACAAAGTATTGAGACAAAAATACACAAGTGACCAAATTATTGGTCAATTATTTATTAAACCTGTATTAGACCAAAGGTACTAGAACAGGCTGTATCATTAATTGAGCAGGTTTACAGCCTCCTAACTCCACGTTGGATGTTTATGCATTTGATTTGTTATTGCCAGGAAGGACGAAGGCGATACATAGAAGCCATTGCCAGAAAGAAGATACGCCTCGACAGGTAGACACATTGTAACATTTCGTACAAGAACAAATAAAATGGCTGTGTGTAGCTGAATTAAAGTGCTCTGTCTATCCATCCAGAAAGTACATCATCTCCTGTAAGCATACTGAAGCGCCCTTGTCTGTCCCCTGGGACCCCAGTAACCAGGTAACTGGGTCTAAACACATGGCTCGTCCTGTTATTACTAGACTTTGTTTTATCTGTTGTTTATTGTGTCTGTCGTAAATATCTACAGGTGTATCTGAGCTACAATAACGTCTTTGCGTTGAAGATGTTAGCAGCCAGGAACAACTGGATCCTCAGTTCGAAGAAGAACAATGTAAGTGTTCTCATACCTCAACAGTTTTTCAGACTTTGGTGTGTTATTTCAACATTAAACCACCTTTGTAATGTTCTATATGTGTTATGATACATTTTTGAAAGAGGGCACTGGCATTAGGGAACAGTGTTACCCTAAATGGGTATATAAGAATAATAATAATATTTTTTTTGTTTAAAGATACGTATAGCGTCTTCCACAATTAACAGATGAGAACAGTTTCTCTGTACTGATCTTGAGCTTGGAAGAGGTGCTATAAAAAGACGCAATGGGCCACTTAAGAACCGCGTTATGTTCTGTGAAACAGGTTGTTAAACTGAAATTTAAGCTGGTATTGTAATGTAAATACACTGCTAACAAAATTAGGGGATATTTCATTTTTGTGAGCTGTATGTAAAGGGTATTTATTTAAAGAAAACTGTGATACATAAATGCCCCAAAAATTGGCCAGACACCAGCTCATGACCAAAACTCTTAAGACAGACACTGGCTCATGGCCAAAAGAAAATGGGCACACACCGGCTCATGGCCAAAAGTATTAGGACAAAACCATCTCATGGCCAAAAGAAAATGGGCACACACCGGCTCATGGCCAAAATTATTAGGACACAAACCATCTCATGGCCAAAAGTAAATGGGCACACACCGGCTCGTGGCCAAAAGTATTAGGACAAAACCATCTCATGGCCAAAAGAAAATGGGCACACACCGACTCATGGCCAAAAGTATTAGGACAAAACCATCTCATGGCCAAAAGTAAATGGGCACACACCAGCTCATGGCCAAAAGTAGTAGGACACAAGCCGGCTTATGGCCAAAATGATTAACTTACCCTTTGTGTTATTAGGTCAGGCTGTACACTTTGGAGGAGAATCAGACTCTTTGTTTTCGAGTTGAATCTGAGGTGAACGTCCCAGCAGCTCGAGCCTTCCACCTGCTCTCTAATCTCAGTTGCCGGTGTGAATGGGACAAACACTACATGTATGACCTTGTTCATTTCATTCCATATGAACATGCCCTTGAACACTAAGCACCTTCAGCACTGTAACCTCTGAACTATGTCCCATACAGGCAGTGTGAGATGATCATCCCAGTGGATGAGGATGATCTGATCTATCGTGTTCTCACTCCCTCTGTTCATGAGGGGGGAAAAGTCCAGGACTTTATCCTGCTGGCCTCCAGGAGGCCACCTTGTGACACGGGGTGAGCATGATACGCTGACTGAAGATTTCCTTTGGTGTAAGTTTATCTGAGTATAAAATGTTGTGGTATGTTTTCGTGTTCAGAGATCCATACGTGGTTGCTCTGCGTTCGGTTACGCTTCCCACTCACCCCCCAACGGGAGACTGTAACAGAGGCGAGATGCTGTGTGCTGGATTTACCATTTACCCAGTGTCTCAAAGTGTTTCAAAGGTGAGAGAAAAGCAATGAAAGTAATGATACAACCCCAAAACAGAAAAATCTGGCATGGTATATGACTTTTATTTAATTTCAGACAGTACAAACCTGAGATATTTTATGTTTTTTTTCTGAACAACTTAATTTAATTTGTTACTAAACATACATGCTGCAACACATCCTAAAAAAGGTTGGCACAAGGGCAATTTTGTTTTGATACAAAAGCTTAACAACAATGTTTGGAAGGGATTTATGCATTTCTCCCTCTACAGAGCATAATATTATTAAATGATTTAAAATCTGAATAAATTTTAGTGCATAAAGGCTAAGGATCCAAGCCTAAACAGGGGTGATCTCTCTCCGCTCCCTCAGACAGCACTGTATCAAGAACCGTTATTCATCAATAGCTGATAGAACCACATGGGTAAGGGATTACTTTATCAAACCTTTATCAAACTCTACAATGCAGAGTTACATTCACAAATACCACTTACAACTTTACTGTACAAAAAAGAAACCTCATGTTAATTATGTCCAGAAGCTCCGCCCACTTCTCTTGGCTCGGAGTCATAAACTGCCTTCAAGACAACATCTTTTCCAGGGACGTCCATACATTTTATAACAAGACAAAACACAAACAAAACCACATGCTGCACACATTATAAAGGCATGGCTGTGGAAGAAGAGGGTACGAGTACTGGACTGGACTCTCTGCAGTCCTGATCTCTGTTACTAATAGAAAAAGGAAAATGGGACAACGACCCCATACTGTTCCACATCTTAAGAAGGAAGAACAAAACAAAATAACCTGAAACACTAAATCACTTGGTATCATCTGTAATAAAAAATGACTTTTAGGTTTGGTTAGAAAAATCAGTAGCATTACAAAATGGTAAATGGTTTATCATGTCAACGTTTTTTGGAACGTGTGGCTGGATGTTTATTAACAAATGAAATGCCAGTTATACCAGAAATACTGAATCCTTTATTCTCTCATTTTATCCTCAGATCTCTTACTACAACCAGACCAATCCAGGAGTGTTGCCCTACATTGCTACAGATATTGCTGGTCTCTCATCCAGTTTTTGTTCCACCTTCCATTCCTGTAGTCAGTACCTGATAGAGAACAGATCTGAACCTTTTTAGATTTTTACCACAGCGCTGTAACACACCATTTGGGAAAAGTGTTACCATGAACTTGGTCTGAAACATTGTTTAGAAGGGCCCAAAGCACAGCCGTGGCTTGTCCTCTGTTGAACTCCTGGTTTTAAAGGTACTTTCTCTACTATGTATTAGACTGGCAAATGGAGCCAGGGCCAGTTAAGTGTAGCATCGAATAGTTTTTGGTATAGTATTAGTACTTTGGACTTTCTAGCCAATCAGAATGAAAAGCAGACATGTCATTCTAAAATATACGATGTGAGTAGCCCTGTGGTTGAGCCAAAATGGCTTCCTATTTGATATGTAGGGAGTCGATTAATTTAAATTTGACTGCTGCTGAAGCAAACCGAGCAGCCGCATGGGGAAGATTTAAGTGACTTTGATTATGTTAGAAACAGTTGGTCTACTGGGGTCTACCCATAGCACCACCTCTAGGCTTAAGAATGATAAGAAAAAGCGTCATATTTTGCTCTGAAAATTAGCTTTTAAAACAACAGCTGTAAAACTCAAACACCCAGTGTCTTTATTTTAAACCGTGGCATTTTTAAGAAACGCTTAAAATAAATAAAAAAAGCAAATTACCCAAGTATGAGTTCTTTGAGTAAGTTTATTCCCTCACAAATTATTTTTTAGGGCATTAGACCACATTTGTTCAAGTCGCAAAGCACGCACTCAGTTTATTATTGCTTTTATATACACATTATTTTTCGGATAGATTTGAGACACCCTTATACTCATTTGGCATTGGTAAACGTTCGCTGTTTGTCCCCTTTACGAACAAACTTCAATCCCACCGTCCCAATTCCATCTTTCCCTGGCTTGTTCTGTACAGTGAGAGAGAAGCGTGGCTGACTTTGAAGAAGCTTTCTAAATCCAGCCTCAGACTTCTCCAGATGTTCGGCCAGGAGCTGCAGTGAGACATCCTGCCAAACTCCATGAAAGAGCTCTATCATGTCATCCACCATCCTGGGCGTGTATCCCTGATCCAAAGCCTCTCTTGGCCAGCTGGGTGCCATGGTCAGATACGGAAAAATCTGGTCAATGGATCTCAAGAATTCCTGACCCGTGATGTAGCCCTGGACATTAAACGTACCATGGGAGATGTCCATGTTAATCCAGACAGGATGATGGAGCAGGTTGCTATCGTATGCTTCTTGAAGCAGCTGCAAGGTTGCAGCGAGTTGGCTCTTGGACTTCACTCTTAGGTAGATGCCCCATGGCTTGGTTGAGGCCAGGATCAAATTCAGGCACTCCTGGAGAGGCAGCTCTGGATGGGAATTCTCAATTGTTGGGATCTCTGGATCATTCTTTCCTGATGTTACTGATAACACAAGCATTGTGGCAGGACTGTCTGCAAAAAACAATGTGAATTGATCATTAGGAAGTTACAGTAGATTCTCAAATGCAGAAGCAAAAAAATTATTTACTTAGTATCTACTGTTTTTTGTTTTTACTGTAGCCCTCATGTACTAAAAGGTACTTTTGATTAATATATAGGTACAGGTAAGTGTCGGATCAACATCCATTTGCTTTAACAAACAATGACTTGTGAACGAGGAATTATTCATTTGACGAAACAATATATTCTAATACAAAAATTACATTGTGGGTTCAAGTCCCAAAATGCATAGCTATGTGCAGGTTTGTGTCTCAATACGTTCGGCCATGGGTAGGTTTGCGTCCTAATATACTGCTCACAAAAAATTAGAAAAATTGTGAGTAGTGTACTTTTGACTGTCTGTGGGTTTTTGTCCTAATATTTTTGGATGTGTGGCTTTTCATGAACTGCATAATTAGCCATCCATAAAATGATTACAGGTGAAGCACCGTTTAACAACCATTTGACCAAGGTCTGTTTACTTTAACAAACTTTCACAGTCATTTTCTTCCTGTAATACCTTGGAGTATCGATAGCAGAGACTCCCTGTCGAACACTTCCTCCCACAGGATGTTCAGACCATCGCCGTTCGCAGGATTGAAATAATCGACGATATCACCACCCGGATAGAAGCGTCTCTGCCTGCCTTTCAGCTCTGTACGTGTAAAAAAGTCAGGCTTAGCGTGAGCACGAGTCGCAGAGATTTTCATCCCCAAAGATTGTCACCCACTTGCTGCCTCTTTGAACTGGGAAAGGACCGGTTCGTAGATGTCGTAATAGATGCGTTTAGGGTGACTGTTGTCCCTGACGAACAGGAGGTCCTCCACAGTCGGGTTGTCCTTCCCTTGCCAAAAGGTCAGCGTGAACCTGGAGCACAACAAATGTACCTTAAATAGGGTACTATAGGACGAATAGGAGGAAATTGCTGTATTTCCGTTGTTAAAAATTACGCTTAAACCTTTCTGTGGTTTTAACATTTTTCATATCAGAAAATCAGTTTGTCTCTGATATCGCATATCAGAGACAAACTTCCATTAAAAAGTTAACAACAAAAAAACCTTACTTTGTGCTCTTATTTTTATGGGAACTGAAAACTGACTGGCCCACAGCTCTCTGTACCTCTCAGGCACCTTTGACGGCTTTTGTTGAATGGTAAATTACCTGGGAGACTGTTGGAGGAGCCAGCTGAGATGTGGCCATCCTTTTTTGGCCATGACAGCCATGACAGGAAAGGTGAGCTTCTGTGGAACGTGTTGGACTGCGCCGTACATTTGCTTCACCATGGCCTCTGTATAGGTCACATTGGGGAAGATGGGCAGGTAAAGAACCTTCCACCCTGGTGAGATCGTGATGTCGGGAAACTTCATCTGGATGAGTTCAAAGAACCTGGAGAGTTAATGACTAAAGTTATTCCACAGTCTGCAGAAACTTTGTGGAAGTCAAGTCGCTCTCTCACCTTGTGCTATTGATCACAGGCCAGAAGCTGGGGACATTCGGGCCAGGAAGAATATCGGCATTTATCCATACGGGCCGGTTTATTCCTGTTTGATTTCTGGCCTTCAGAATATTGAGCGTAGGTTCCACTACTTGAAGACTTTTCAAATCCAGTTTGATTCCTAGGCAAGAGGAGAAAATCAGTCACTTACGACATATACTCACTCCTCACTTTATTACTACAGTCCATTTTGAAGTCCAGTTAGACTTCCCATATATCTTCACTTTGTATTTGTATTTGTGTAGGGCAAAAATTAATAAATTAATGAGGCAATTTTCTGCAGGACCGGTGTGTCATGTACTCATGTACATCATTACGTAGTTTTGTTTCGACACGCCCCACTAGAGCATTATCGGAAGATGGAATCTCAAAAGTGCTCAAAGATTTGTGAGAGAAAAATTTAAGGCTAAGTTTAACAATGTATGTTAGGAAAGTTGATCTGTCATTAATGAGGCATGATCCAGAGCATTATTACTGGGTTCTCCTAGCTCAAATGCTGCATTAGAGAGATGGAGTTTAAATAAGAAAACCATTCGAAATCAGCTCCATCGCATTTGAACTCCACAGAAGATGGGAAGATGGGCACTATTGAACCTGTGATGAGTGATCAGCTGTTCTCTGATGAGTCACGGTTCAGTTTGCAGCATGATAATCATTGTGTCTTGATCTGGAGTGAACGAGGAACATGGAGAATCCATGTTTCATGCAAGAATGGGACTCCTTCAGTGGTGGTGGAATCATGGGTTGGCGATCAGCATTGGAGGTCATCTGAAATTCCACCCCTACATTATATAGTGGTATCCGTGAGATCCTGCACCCTATAGTGGTACCCTATGAGGTCATACGCCCTGTAGTGGTCCAATATAAGGATTTACATTATATAGTGAAATCCATGATGTCCTGCACCCTATAGTGGTATCCTATGAGATCCTGCACCCTATAGTGGTACCCTATACTGGAGCAGTTGGAAACAAGAACTGCTGGACAATCTGATCCTGTCCATGCTTCATCTTTGTCAGTGTGTTTTGACGCTCTTGGGTGACCATACCCTATTGAACAGTCAATGTGGGGGCACTCTCGTCCAGTTTAACATGTTTCTGTTCACCCCCATGAATATATCACTTACTACTCAATCACCATAACTGAGTTTGCATCTCATTGCATAATCGATCAACTTTCTTTGACTTTTCATTTGCTTTTCTGATGATCTTGTTTATTAAAATAAAATGAAATGCTTCTTTTTTTAGTCACTTCATATTCATTTTGAAATATTCCTTCATCTTTGTGAGCAGTGTGCTTACTGAATCCTCACCTTTCTTGGATTGAAGAACTGCATCAAGCCACTCTTCCAGGGTGTTGTCACTGTAGACGTCTGGTGGATGGGCCATAATTGGAATATCGGTTTCGTTGATGGTGTTATGACCCTGTACGTTCACGTCGGCCTCCAGAATCATGATGTCGCCTGAGGACAGGTTTGGAGTGCCATGGGTGTTATTTTAGTTTACGTAAGAGCAGTGCTGATATGATATCACGTTTAATTTGTTGCATTATCAATTTATCGTCTATTTAGATTATGATAACAGGCAAACAGCTTAGAGCTTGCTGTCAAACCACAACAAACCATCAGAAGTTACAGGTTACAATGCAGAACCTATAAGAACTGTTAGTCTTACTTTCCAGAGCTTTGTTGGTCTCTTCTTTGCTGTTGGTGGCATGATTCCATGTGGCATAGAGTCCGTCTATTTCTGGGATCTCCCCATTTTGCACGAGAAACTCCAGCATGTCACCATCAGTGGGAAAATGGACCATGGAGTCGGAACTATCTGTGATTACACAGCATGAATTTCGTTCATTCTCAACACATTGCTTAAACTGTTTTAAATCCACATCCAACATGCATGAAATTTACCTGAACTAGAGTTCCTAGTCATAACCAGCGAGACTACCGTGACAACGACCAGCAGCACAACCACTCCAAGTGCAACACACAGCATAGTGAACTGCTGTCTGGTGCAAATCCCCAGTATGGCCTTTGGTTCCTTCTCATTTTCCTCCCCATTTTTTTTGTTTGTTTTAGGCTTTTTCTCGCCCATACTGTGTCTGTTTCTTCAGTTCAGTCCTCTCAAACTGTCAGCATGCCACTGGCCACCTTGGACTTTATAGTCTTGCTACAGGTTATCTCAGAATCATAAAAAAAGCTGATCACATGTTGTGCTTCTGTTATCTTAACTGAAAATGACTTTTAGCTCTTTGGTCCATAGGAGGCCAACTCAGAAAAAAAATCATTTCTTTACAGAAATCCTGTAACACGTTACAAAAATAGTTGGGATGGTATTGTAATGTTCCCCTTCCTTTTAACCACATTTAAAGTCGTTTTAGTATTTTTTCCAAATTCTCCACACGTTCTCAATTAGGGACTGGTCAGGACTGCAGGCGGGTCAGTCCAGTACCCGTACCCTCTTCTTCCACATCCTACATGTCTTTGTAATGTGTTCTGCATGTGGTTTTGCATTGTCTGCATCAAAAAAATGCATGGGCTTCCTTGTAAAAAAAATTCGTCTTGAAGGCAATTTATGTTGATCTAAAATCTCAGTGTACTTTTCTGCATTAATGCTGCATTACAGAAGTGTAAATGATTTTCACCAAGGGTCCAGACCCGACCCCGTACCATGCACAGCTTTTGAACTTGTTGCTCATAACAGTTTGGATTATCCTTTTTTCAGTCTTTGTTCCAAAAAAAGATTTGTAATCCTGATTGGTGTGAGCACAATCCCCGTTTCCATGGTGATGGTCCAACCTAGATTCCTAGTGGATAGTGCTTCAGGACATGGTTATCATGAGGCTTTTTTTGTACAGTAAAGTTTTAAGTGGTATTTGTAAATGTAACTCCATATTGTTTAGGCTTGTACCCTTAACCTTTATGCACTGAAATTCCTCTAGATTCAGAATTGTTTAATGATATTATGCTCTGTAGGGGGAGAAATATCTAAATTCCCTCCAATCTTTCTTTGAGGAACATGGTTTATAAACATTTTGATAATTTTCTTACACATTTGGTGATAAACTGGAGATCCTCTGCCCATCTTTACTCCAACTTTATGAGAAGTCTTGGCTTGGAATTATACAAAAAAAACATATTTATAGGTCTATCTGATTTTCTTATCAAGCGCAGACTGAGGCCTGTTGGATGTTTTCTCTGGTACAATCAGTCTAATCTTCCTCTTTGGTGAGCCATCATCTGAGGACAGGTATTCCTGGCGGACAGAGATGGACGAGGACATAGGAGTTGTGGTGTCCCTACACAAATCCAATGCTGTCACTGACAGGTCCAGGCCCTGGTTCGTGGCTTGGTGAAGACATTTAGTATTTTCCATGCTGACTGGTTGTGTCATTGCATTGTCTGTGCTCGTAAAAAGAAGTTCTGAGCTTGGTGACAACAAAACAGGCATTTGAATAGACATGGTAGTCGTGGTGTCCTTGTAGTTACTGCCTTCCTTGTGATGGTGAATAGTATTCGCCATGCTGAGTGTTTGTGTAACTGACGTGTCTGCACTTTCTGCCAGAAGCTCTGAACCTTGTAAGGGTGAGATGGACTTCTCTGGACACTCTTCCAAGCTTTGAGGAGTCTTCTTCACGTTAGGGTCTTCCGAGGTCCCCACCGGCTGATCAGGGTCTGTATCATTTGCAGAAATAAATGGTTCAGTTAATATTATCTGATCTGAACACTGCAATAACGGACTAGACTTTCGAATAGGTTCCTTTGAGTTTTGAGATTCATTGATGGACTTGTTGGTACTGGATCTGTAGTCTATCATTTCTGGGTTCCTGATTTGCTGAGAGTCCATCGTTTCTGTGACAGTGTTACCAGCTAATGTCTTTGAAGAGCTTTTAAATCCGTGTTTTTCACCTTGACCTCTTGATCCTTCTGCATGTGGGGACATCTTGGTATCTTTGCCTTTCTTTGGCTTCTCAGTTTCCTTTTTTACCTCGTCAGCTTGTGGCCTTTCTTTCTTGACCTTTCTGGATGTCCTCTCTCCACTTATAGCCTTGTAGCCCCGACTGGACTTGGGATGGACCTGACATCTCCGTAGAGGATTCAGATTTAGCTTTACCTTTAATTTCTTATGGCCTTGTGAGCTGGAGTTAGAAAATCTACTGCTGTTTCTCTTGGTCGATCTTTTATCAAGCCGAAGGCTGCTTGTCTCTTCTAGAACTGTAGACATTTTGGTCCTGCTGATTCTGTATGGCCCTTCTTGTTCTTTTTTTGGTATAGTAAAGTCATGGTCCAAGGATATCTCAAAGGTGAGACTTCTCTGCAGCTTCGTGTTACTTAAAATATCTCCGTAGAGAATCACATTGGATGGTTTGTCCACTCTGGGCAGTGTGCAATGCTTGAATTTTCCAGACAGGTTCGTTTGGTCTTGTGTCCCAGTGTGAATATATTCATAGGTTTGATGACACTGCACGCAGTTAAAGGACTGGTAGGCACGTTCAGGTTTGTTATCAGGTGTACGATCACAGGGATAAGAGTGATATCCATGAATTTTCTCTGTGTCCATTCTCAGAGCAATCTGTCGCATTCTCATTGATGTCATATCTTCAGAATCCACACGTTGAGACTTTTGATTGGTGTTTGAACAACAAACCTGTTTACCATTATGTCTTGAGTCTTGGGCTCTAACATCTGTGAATAAAAAAAGGTCTTAGAATAGATGTAATATGAACTGTAAATAAATCAACTAGAAAAGTGCATTTCTTGAAGTAAACCCAGAATGTTTGCACAGCCAAAGCGAATTCCAGTTACTAAGTTCTTGATACATAGTCAATAAGTTGCAACAGTTTTGGTTGGTCAGGGCAGGTTGGTTTGCCAGATGCAGTGGTGGTTGGTCACTATAGTATGCTAGTGTTGCTGTGATATCATCGGTGCTTGCTATGGTGTTTCTATGGTATACCAGATGGTTGCTAGGTATTTGCTTTGGTATTGTGTTGCTAAGTGGTTGTTAAGATATTGCTAAGTGGTTATTATGTGTCTTAGATGGTTGCTATGGTGTCCCATGTGGTTTCTACGTGGTTGCTATAGTGTCCCATGTGGTTTCTACAATATGGTGTTGCCAGGTGATTTCCAAGGTATTCCAGGTGTTTTTTAGGGTGTTGCTAAGTGGTTTCTAGGTGGTTGCTTATGTGTCCCAAGTGGTTGCTCTGGTCTGGCTAGGTGGTTCCTGACTTTGTAACAGGAGCCCACTGCTCACCCTACCCAAGAACTGCCATTGTTAAGATCTAAGTCAGATCAAAAGAGAGTCCAGTCCAAAGCATTAAGGTCATGACTTTTAAGGTCATCAGACTGTTAATTCACCTTTGGTCCATGTCCAGTTTTTCGATGGGTCAGTCCCAATATGGTTTGACTGAATTCCCATGTGATTGGTACCCTGTAGGAAGGCCTCTCTTATGGAACCTCTTCTTATGGGTGCTGAACTGCAGGTGTGGTACATTAAGTGGTTCGTTGAGTCAGATGATGGATTCTCTGTGTCCCAGGATTGATGGGTGTGGCAGTCGGTGTTATGTTGAGTGTCAGAGATTGAGAGAGCGTCCTTGCCTTCGCAGAGCTCCCAGTGGGTCGATGCTGGGCTGGACAGTTCCTCAGCCCCATTCTTCCCCTGCCATGGTCTAGTCTTGCTCAGTTTCCTGTACACGACTGCAAGTATTGCAAGTGTGATGACAACACCAACTGAAATACAACAGGCCCAGAGTTAGTGAGCGAAAACCATTGAATATATCCGTAGGAGTCGACACTCACCCAGACAGGAAAAGGCAGCGGCGAGAGAAACATCTCTGACGTAACGCTGAGGTGTGATAGGACTCTTACAGACAGCTTTCACTCTAACATCGCCGTTAGCTGGCATACAGTTAGCCTTGGTTAGCTCCAACACTGTCTGGGCTGCAGGGTTGACTGAAGTGGAACACGCCATCCCCTGCCCATTGTGCAACAATCTACCTGGTGACTGCATGTAGCTCTTAAGAAAATACGCGAGTTCTGTGAGCTCACAGGTGCAGCTCCAGTGATTCATGTCCAGATTCAACTTCGACAGCCACAGGAGATGGGAGAAAGCATCAGGAGCATTCTGCAGCCTATTTCGAGACAAATCTAGAACACGAAGATGTGCCAGGTTGCGAAAACTGTCTCGGTCCACGTAGGTGATCAGGTTGTCTGACAAATTCAAGGTCTCCAAGTTCCTCAGGTTCGATAAGGCGAAAGTACTCGAGCTGAGGCCAGCGAGAAGGTTTCCTTCCAATAGCAGGGTCTTCAGCGCAATGGTGTTCTGAAACCAGGAGCCGCTGATGTATCTAAGAGCGTTATTTCCCAGACCAAGAGTCTCGAGTTTATGCAGCCAGGAGAAGGTCCATCTGTCAAAGGACTGGCTTGAGATGCGGTTATGGTCCAGCAGGAGCGTCTGGAGAACGCCTGCTTTTTGGAACGCATTACTGACGATGGTTGAGATGATGTTGTTGCTCAGCACCAAGATGCTCATGTTGGAAGAACCCGAAAATGCAGCACTGTCCAGAGTTTTGATCCATCCGTCAGTGAGCATTAAGGCTTTGGTTGACTCGGGAACCTCTGGAGATACCAGAATTTATTTATTTATTTATTTATTTATTTACCGAGAGGTTGAATCAATCATTACCCTTTATCTTTTCTTCACGTCTCTCGTGTTTCTTGTCTGTCTCCATCTAATGTTTCATCTTGATGCTTTTTCAGCTAATTGATATTTGTATGAATTTGCGCACATGCATGTGATTTTCTCCTCATTAGCTCTGTTGGTTTAAGCCCTGCTTTTTCGTACTCTTTGCCAGTCCGTTGGTTGGCTTATGCTATTTAAGTACTATGCCGCCCACTAGTTTTTTGCCACCAAAAAAAAAATTCAGCTAGTCCTTCATCGCCATGTGTGGTTTCTGCCTTTTATGTCACTTATTTTGATCAACCCTTATGTTCCTCAGTCCCAAGGCTGGCCCCTGTATAATGTTTACAATTATAATTTTTGTTTGGAAATTAATTTTAATTCCAGGTGTTTAATTAAGGTTGTTTGCTTCAGAACGTACACAAGAAAAAGGTGCTTTGCTTTGATTCGTTCATGGTCCACAAATCAAAAAGTTCTGTATTGTCAAATGTAAAGTCAATAATCATGAGAAAATTGAATCGTTCTGAACTCTCTCATCTCATTATAGGCTTAGTCACTTGGCTGTATGGGACTTTAGTGGCTTAGTGGTGGAGGTCCAGGTTTCAAATCTCACCATGAGCTAGGTCCTTTTCTTGGATTGTACGTTTCTCTGGATAATGGCATTTGCTAAATGGTTAAGTAAAATGTAAGAATTCTATTTCACTGGTTGCTGTGATGAACGACTGAGGGGGTCTAGCAGTTAAGTGTGAGTTTAGTGCGATCAGTCAGGATTGTTGATTGCTCGGGACTTGGGTTGCCATGGCTCATGTGATCCCTCTTGGCTGTAGTACCTTCTGGTTCTCCCCTTTTTAACGATGCTGCTATAGTTATATTTATAGTATATATAGTGCTGCTGGAGTTTTGATTGGTAATATAGTCTCTGTGCACATTATTAATAACTAACTACATTTTCTCTTTTCCCTCCAAACTTGTGTTCCTGTATCAGCTCCAGCCCCACACACGAAGATCCTCCACTTAAGCATCACTCTACTGGTTTCCATCACCAGTAAGCAGTCCCACCATACCCAGGCACCACCAGATCTCACTCTCTCCCTTTTTCGGTTGGCAGAGGACAATTTGTCATCAAGTACTTTACCTCTGAGGGTTCAAGATCCTAACATGACTCTGTGTATTGGACGAAATAATACGGTTTTATTTTATTTTAATATTTTATGAATATGTTAATATTTACTTAGTTCATATTTGGGTTATTTAGATTATTACTACAAAGTATATTTGACTAGATCAATTCGTTTTATTCTTACATTTCACATCTGAGCCACTCAAGCAGGTTGGTTCCCTTTTTGAGTCTTGGTCCTCCCAACGTTTCTTCCTTTTAATGTTTAGGGATTTTCTCTGTCCTTGTCCACTGGCTCAATTTGGGATTGGTCTTAGAAGATCTAATATTGCAAAGGTGATTTAAGATGATGCTCCATTGTAAGAAGCGCTATAGGAGTAAATCTGACTTGACTTGATCCACGATTCATGATCCATGGATTTTAAGAACATGTCAGATCATATTACGCTTTTTTGGTCTCCCAAACATGGAGAACAATTTAAGATGCTGTTGTGCTACTTGGTGGATGAGAAACTTGTACATCTACACAAACATTTAATATTCAAGTGACTGTGAATTCCAATGATTTTTATCACCTGCCATGCTTGAGAGCTTATAGCAGATGATGGCATCTTCAGAGCACACAACGCAGGAGGCCGGACAAGGTGAAGACGACATCTGACCTTGAGTTACTGACACCATCAGTATTACAAGAACCCCTGAGGAGGACAGTTAGCGTCATGGCCAAGCTCAGACTAATTAGAGCAGTCACTTATATAACAGATAAGCATCGAATATCAACTGCTGAAGATATCGGATGCTTTTTACATCTGTACGTTACTGTTGTAATTAGCTCAGTGACTAAGCGTACTTACTTCTCAAGGTTTGTAACTGAATGAATGGCATGATGGCGTTTCTCCGACACAGCAAACTCAGATTTGAACTCAAGTCTTAAGTCTAAAACAGAACTCCTCGTTCTGGTAGCTCATCGACTAGTTCATCTTACGCTTCATGTCGTTTGCTGTTGCTTGCAGGTGTCCATATCTGTGCTGTGCCCCATGCAACACTGGATGAAGGAGAAAATAAAGGAGTGGTGATAAAACATGCATGATGCTCCACCTGCTTCCTTCCTTGTAGCTGTTCTCCATACAAAGTACACAGTCTGCATCTCTAGGTCATGGTTAAGTCCAGTGATGGTAACTGAAAAACTTTCCTTGATCTAAACAGAGAAGAAAATTCGGATTCAGATTCAGAAAACTTTATTCATCCCCTAGGGACAATTGAAGGCACGCAGAGCAACAGTGATGACAAGATGTAAATGAGAATAAATGAAAGTAAATATAAAGTAAAAAAGTAAGTAAAGTATGCATTTATGTACAGGGTATAAAGTGACTGAGAGCTTTAGAGCTTTAAAGTGGCTTACAGGATTCTCGTCCTGTAAGATAAGGCTCAATTACATCAAGATAGACATCATGATAGACGTTCAGCCTACCTCTCAAAATGAAGCAATGAACCCCATTATCCCAGTTCAAGCCATGTTCAGAACCACATATAGTCCATTTTCAGGGGAGCGTAACCCACAAGCACCATACAACACTAAGAACAGACTCCCTGCATGAAGGGTTGGGTTACTCCAGAGCAAGCATGCGCTTTAGCGGTGTGATACCTGATCCTACAGCGACTTACCTGTAGAGCCAGCTGACTTTGTCTGTTTCATTTTCTTACACAAACTTATCCGCAGATTTACATTTGGTCAGTTAGCAGATGCGCTTATCCTCACTACAAACTTATAATATTATAATGTACTTTTCTGCATTACTGCTGGATCACAGAAGTGTAAATTACCTTTACCAAGGGTCCAGGCCAGACCCCATAACATGATAGAACCTGGCTCTGGACTTGTTCTTTATAACAGCGTGGATGATTCATTTCTAATCCAAAAAGATCTGTAATCCTGATTGGTCTGAGCACAATAACTATTTCCATGGTGATGGTCCATTCTAGATGGCTCTGAGCCCAGAGAAGTGGGTGGAGCTTCTGGACATGGTTAACATGAGGTTTCTGTTCTGTTTTGTTTCTGTAAAGTTTTAAGTGGTATTTATGAATGTAACTCTGTATTGTAGAGGTTGATAAAGGTTTGATAAAGTAATCCCTTATCCATATGCTTCTATCAGCTATGTAATATGCATTTGATTCTGATTGATTGGATAATCTGATAATCAAAATCCACAATTTTCTATCCAGAATGTAATTTTTTACATCACACTTTAAAACATGTATTCATAATGGGTAAAGCTGATCCCGATACAGCAGGATAGAGATTTCTAAATCTGAAAGTTTGTGCTTTTAATAGCCCTTAAAGTCACCATCTGTTGGAGAAAAGTTATTATCCTATTAAAAAACATTGAATTAATTAACCACTTCACCTTACGGTAGAATATAATTTTATTTGCTAATTTCACACTTAACAATTACAGAAACTGATAGAGCAAAGACGCGGTGCACATGGCTGGCAATTAAACATTTCCCTTCATAACAACAAAAAACAAGCAGAGATTTTTTATTTCTATAAAGACTAAATAAAAGCAACTGACCTCTTATTTTTTTGCAATTTCTTCCGTCTAAAATTTCGGAAAATGTGAATTTGTTAGTACAAGATTCCACTGAACTGACCCAAACCCAGTGTGTTTCACAGTGTGTTTGTGTTTTACAAACTCTAAATAATAACAGAGAACAATAATCCGTTTTGCATTCTGTTCATTTATTATTCAGTGATAAATTAATTCAGATTTTTAATGCAGCATGAATACTACATTAAAAAAAAGTTTTTTTTACAATGTAAGATTAAATTGTGGTTTTAGAAGTATATTTTAAATCACTTTTTCAGAACATGCTCATTTGTAAGGGTCTTTTTTTTATAAAGTGTGTCTTCAACTCTTTCTCAATGCAACTTTAAACCACCTAAAGCTTTAATCCATCGAGGTGAGATAGAAATGATCCCATTATATGGTATTAAATATTTTCTCGATTTCTGCTTTGAAAATCTCAGTTAAAGCATTTAATCCAAGGATTGATTGGATTATTAAATCCAGACCCGCATCTTTAGCACCAAAAGACTTATCCATTTTGAAAAACCCATATTCAAGTTTAATCCAACTACATTATTTATTTTTCATTTTGAAATATCCCTAATTTTTCTGAGCAGTGTAGATCACTTTAATCTCAACAGACATCAATTGAAAAAAACGGCAAAAAACAAAACACTTTCCGTAGAACTGGATATATTTTATTATATTTGGCAATGTTTAAGGATATTTGTATAGCGCTTTCCACACACATAACTGACCAGTGTTAGAAAAGCTGAGCTTGGTAATCGGGTCTTAGCCTAGCCAATAGCAGGCAGCTTTTTGACAAAAAGTTTACTGAATAAACAATATTTGATATTTTATGGCAGTGAGCTTGTTGTTCATGTGATTTTCTATTTAAGACAAGAATCAAGTACACTAGCCACATTATAAACACTGATGTAGTTCCTTCCAGAAATGCAAATCTAGTTTTAGTATATTTTTAAAGACTTTTATTTCAGAATGTTTAGGATTGTCAGTAAAATCAGTAATTGTGAGAAATTTTAATCATGAACTCAGCATCGTGAAACGGATTGTGAGCATAGTGTATCGTTACAGCCCTAAATTCTATAGTGTCATAACTCTATGATTATTAATTCCCCATTTGGCAGAAAGGCGGTCCTCCAGTGCAGAGGTGTTGACTGTAAATACTATAATCACTTCATTATAGGCTTTAACAGGCATTACATGGTCAGGACCATTTTCCCTGAAGCCCCAGAGTTGTTGATGATGTCCTCATGGGCTTGAGCAGCCTGGTCGAGTGCGTACTCAGAACCGACCACAGGTCTGAGCCAACCGGCGTCCATTCCTGCAAACAGAGCAGCTGCTGTCTCGGTTCTTTCCTCCTACAGAATTGACAGAAATTAGCAGTCAGAAATCCTCCATACGACATTTGTTGATCCAAGGGAAGGAAAAGTCTAAAAAACTTAGTTGGTTGTATTATTGGGCTGTTTGTACCTGGATTAAATAATGCATCTATGAAACTAAGAAGGACACAAAGCACATGGGCAAGCACATGCAAAAGTCCAAAACATTATAGGTAAAAGACACTGAAATAAAACCAGAGCAGTATGCTGTTACCTCTGTGGCGCTGAACAAAGCCACGCCAACGATGCTAGACTCTTTAGCCATGGTGTCTCTGGGGTTAATCTCAATCGGGCCCCTAGCGCCTACAATCTGGCAGCGGAGTGAGAAAGCAATAAGAAACTGACACGACCCTGCAAGAGAAACAAGCTAAAAAAGCAAGATGCTCACGGCAACTCTGCCACCAAAAGCCAGCAGTTTGAGGTCGTTGTTCAGGTTCACATTCGACAGCATCTCGATGATGACATCAACACCACGCCCATCTGTGGCAGCCTAAAAACAGATCCGTGACACTGCTCACCCATCTCAGCGACACGGATTCAAGGACTGTTTTATTTAGGTATAAGCGCCAGAGCCAAGGTCTTTTCTAATAGACTAGAAAGTGCAGTTCCTGGAAAAACTTTGAGGGGACTTTGGGGCCCAGGGGTATCCCAAGTCCAGTGGGTTATGATTCTCTGTGTACCTGAGACTGAGTTATGCCAAATTATGTGTTTGTAGTTAAAAAATTGACCGACAGACATAACTGTTAGCGTAAAAATAAGATAATAAAAAAGCCCATGAAAGTAAATGGGATTTCTCTTAGCTGTGAGCAAGCACACTTCCCTCAAACATTTATAAGTGTCCTGTGTCCATATCATGAAAACTGTATGAGATGAGACGAACGTTGAAAATCAGGTGAAATACAGTACACACTACACACACACAAACACACTAACAAATCAAACCTGAATTTTGTCGAGATAATCTTTTTCCCTGTGGTTGAAGATCATGTGGGCTCCGTTGTTAAGCACAAGCTTCATGCCATCAGCAGTACCAGCAGTGCCCAAAACCTTCAGGCCAAATGCTCGTGCTAGCTGACAAGCCGCAATGCCAACCTAAGAACAGCAGACCAGCCAAAACATTGAATGTACCCATCAGATAGTCAATAGTCAAGTAGTCATGAAGCTCAGTTTAGTATCAGTTTGTGTTTTTAACTTTGATGGATTAGGTTCTAGTATATCTCAAATTAATTGTTCTCTGAACCTTGCAGGTAATCAGTCTAAATTAGAGACCACAGGAACTTGACTTATAGTTGTTGTTGTTATTGTTTTTTTTAACCATAATCTGATTGCTCTTACCCCTCCACTGGCACCATGAACCAAAACCGTCTGCCCTGCTTTAGCATGTGCCCTGGTAGAGACAAAACAGGGACACATTCACATAACGGGGCAATGATAATATTACTGAAAATGACCCTCACTGACCCTTCAATGATGTGGTGGTGGTTTTCTTATCATAATTTGGGGCCCTTAATACCAACTGAGTATTGTTCAAACCCCACCTACCTTACCAGGTGCACCCCTTTATAAGCACAGTGTACCATGTTCTGATTTCTACTTCCAGCAGGATAATGCTCCACTCCTCCCAAAATCATCTTCAACTGGTTTATGAACATGGTAATGAGTTCACTGTAACTCAAAAGGCTCCACATTCCGATAGAGAATACAGCTTTAGGATGGGATGGGATGGGAAATTCTGTGAAGGGGCCATAAAATGGAAATGGAAAAAGGCAAAACTTCGGAAGAATGTTTCCAGCACGTTGTTGCCACAAAGAATGAATGCAGTTCCGAAGGCAAAGTGTACCTAATAAGGTGGCCTGTGGGTGTATAAACTTGTGGTGATTACATACTTGTGAAATAAAGCCCTGTATGCAGTGAAATACGGGATCCCAATAGCAGCTCCCTGTTTGTAATTCAGAGAATCGGGCAGTTTATGAACCAAGGTGTCTGAAGCCACGGCGTATTCGGCGTAACCTCCTGATTCGGCGCCGGTGCTGAACACCCGATCACCTGCCTGAAAAACAACATGAATATCATGCACATGTCAAAGCTTAACACACAAATTCAACTTTGGTGTGGCCAATTTACCTTCGGAAAGTTACAGGAAACAAAAAAAAAATTCACACCTTCAAAACACGAACTCCATCTCCAGTGGCCTCCACCACTCCAGCCACGTCTGAACCAGGAGTGTAGGGCAGACCGGGCTTGCGGGCGTACGTCCCCGAGCGAATATAGGTCTCCACTGGATTGACCCCGCAGGCATGCACTCGAATCAAAACCTGGAACCGAAAGAGTAAAGCCGGAGTCATACAGGAGCATAAAGGGTACAAGTGTCACTGTAACACTATCACTACAAAAGGGTTAGACCCGTGAGAGGACCTTCAACCTGGACTGCAACAGCAACCCCTGCCCAGTTCCTCTGATATAACGTGGGCTTTGGTGTTCACAGTAGTCAAGGTACAGGATAAATGTCCAGACAGACTAGGGTTCAAGACCTGCAACAGCTCAGCCTGTACCCGGTAAAGATGTTGCTCTGTATATAAGATTATATATATATATACATATACGTATA
>JAUZST010037703.1:0-27517 GCA_034779995.1 Parotocinclus haroldoi | reverse complement strand
ATTTACGACAACAACTACAAACATACTACTAATACAACTAAAGTGCAAGTTCAAGCAGCTGCTGAAAACATATATGTTGGCTGCTTCAAATAACCTCTCATTTCAATTCATACTATTCATTTCATCATAAAATTCATCATTTATTTGATTGGTTCATTAATAAATAATAAATTGTATTAGAGCAGTACAGTACTTCTAACGCGAGCTGGTGGAGCTTTTATTTTGAAAGGTGGTTGCTGAGCACTAACATGGCGGCGTGGTTGAAGCAGAGCTCAGAGATGTTACGATCGTGTGCGAGATTAAACTCCTGTTTAAATAAGTCTGTGTTACAGATTACACGTATGTACATGTTTTATTTGATTTTTTCTTTATTTTTTAATTTTATTATCAATGCAGTGGAGGGATTTTAGCTAGATACAGAGGTCACGGCATCATGTTGGATCGAATAATTATTAATAACGCTCGTATGAATTGATCTCGTTTTATTAGGATTGTTTTAATTAATTTCCTTGATATGTAATAATTACTATATGTTTGTAAAATATTACAGTTTGTTTAATAAGCAGATTTTGCAGACTTTCAACAAATGACCTACAGAGCGGGTTGTCTGTGAAATATCGTGACTTATCGCGATACTTAAAGACCCAACACTTAAGCACGAGACTAGTTATTATATAATTAATTAGGTTAGTTATAATTGGTTAATTAACAAACATATATGTGTAAATATAAAACTTAATTTTCAGTTAAATTATGCATTATTTATTATCTAATATATTTTTTAAATGATATATTTAAAATTTGAATGCTGCATTGTTTTTAGTTTTTAGTATGCATATACTATGCATAAATTTGAGTCATCTACATTTATGTCTTAGGTTTTGTTATTACGTTATTCTTAAATTTAACTTATATTTATTCAAAATAGATTTAATGCTGTATTTATAGGTATTTAATCAACAATATATTTAATCTAATTCATTTTTTTATGTTTCTTGTTACATCATAGTCAAAATCATAATATATATATATTTAATTACAAATAAATGTTTAACGTTTATTTAAAAAGTCCGTTATAAGTAAATAGTATTTAACAAATGTATATTTAATAAATTGCATTATTGCTATGGAATATATTTTTATAATTAATAGTATTAGACTTTAATTCATATATTATATATTACTTTTATATATTATATTTATGGTGTAATATTCCATGGAATAATTTGTAAACATTTCATTTCGTTAACAAATATTAACAGATTTTTTTGTATTAAATTAAAATGATTGAGAAATTCAATACGTATTCATATTTAAGACTTTGTGTTTTGAAAATTTTAATTTTGACCGTTTATATATTTATTGGCTTATAAAATAATGTAGAATAACGGATTTAACAGATTAACAAGAACATCAAACTACGAGATGAATAAACAAAATTATTCCTGTATTATAAAGGTTATCTCGTGTTTTTTTTTCCCTGGAAGTTTTGAGAATGGAACGGGTAGGAGACACATAGTCTGACCCAGGGTGGCGCTGCTGCACAACTTGCGGTGTGGATCTTGTGTTGATACGCGTTTCTGTTATCTGACAACTGTGTGCGTGTCTGTGTGTGCGTGTCTGTGTGTGCGTGTCTGTGTGTGCGTGTCTGTGTGCGTGCGCGTGCCTGTGTGTCAGGACCTGAGCGGCTCTGTCAGAGGCAGAAGAGCATCGTTTATCCTAACAGGTACAGATCCGGTTATGATTAGTTAAAGTTGTCTGTCTGGATATTTCTAAAGTTGATAGATATAATAATAATTAAAAAAAAGAAATAGAATTAAACGGAACTTGAAGTAAATCTGAGATCACCTGAGTGTTTAGGAAGTCTGAAACGTGTGGTTTCTTCTCAGTTATGTTCCACTGACGTCGTTATCCAGACCGCCGTGGCCTGAACTCCCCCCGATGAACCACGAGGAAAAAGAACAAAAGCATCAAGGTGCAAAAGAATTTCTCAGATAATTCAATAAATATATATTTTATTTAATTCTTGTCGGCTTTACCGTTAGCGGATATTAAAGTGGTATGATTTAATAAGTCACTTTTTAAAATATTTGTTACTTTTTAATTCAATATTCAAGAATTCTTCAGGATTTATTTGTATTTAAATCATAAATGTGTTTATTATAAATATTTCAATCAAATGTTCTAATGGATTTTTAAAAATTATTTGTAGTCTTAAATGAAATGAGAAAGGTTTCTGTATTAAAATATTTAATTTGATCCTTTTGTTATAGTATACAAAAATAAAAAGTATTTATTAGATTTATGTACAATGATTTGGTGAACTGTTGAATGATTTGATTTGGATCTGTGTTGAATCACAGATGATTCCCAAACAAAAAAAAAATTAATGTAAATATTATTTATTTTGAATCTGTTATTATTTTTATGACTTGAGAATAATTTTTAAAAATGTAAATGGCTTTTATTTTTCTGATTAATGTTTCTTAGATGTTTTATTGATTTAATCAGAACTGCTAAGTGAACATCGTTTAGCGATTCAATAATATTTAAAACTTGAAATTTTTATATACATATTTTTTGTATTTAAATATTTAATTTGATTATTTAATTATATTTTTTATCAGTTTATTATTTAATAATCATTATATTTTAATTTAATAATTGTTATATATTCATATTATGTCATAATTATATAATAATAATATGCTATGACATATTTTTTATATATTAATATATTGTTTAATAATTTGATGAACATGAATAAAAACAGTCTGAACATCCAGAATTGTTTGGGCTCAAAATCTCAACCCTCCCCCCCAAAAATGTATTTGAATATTATTTATTAGAAATCTGTTATCATTTTGTGATTGCAGCTTTGAAAATAATTTTTAAATGTAAATGTGTTTTATTTTTCTGAGTGTTTAATGTGTTTCTTTAATGTTTTGTTGGTTTAATTAAAGCTTCTGTGTGAAATCCGAGCTAATCAACAAGGGTTTGATTTTTTTTCCTCTCCCTCCTGTGAATTCCTTCTTTTGCCCCGGGGTAAAAAGTCGCTGCTTATCTTGTGACTGGTTTGATTGGATGTGATTTGGTTTGGGTCGGTGCTCTGATGACACAGGTTGTCTTTTTGAGTTTGGACATGGGGACTTTTGACCCTGTTGTTTCTCCGTAGCCGTGGTGCGGGGGATAAGCGCGCTCCTGCAGAGGCGTGAGTATGGACGCCTGTTTGCCGTCGTGCACTTCGCCAGCCGTCAATGGAAGGTGACGAACGAGGACCTGATTCTGATCGAGAATCACCTAGAGGCGGAGTGTGGAGATCGCATACGGCTCGAAAAGGTGACGCCCTCTGGCCCTCGGGTTTAAAGGCAAACGGGCAAAGCAAACATGGCATTAAGTGGACAGACGGTCTCGCTCTGTGCAGGTGCTGCTGGTCGGAGGCCAAGAGTTCACTCTGATTGGAGAGCCGTTGCTCAGGTGAGATGAGAGGAGGCATGACCTCTGCCTGGCGGGTATCGGCAAGGCGATCGGCAAAAACTAGGCGTGGTGCGTCAACAAAATGGGGGGGAAAAGAGACTGCCAGTCCTGTTTAAAGGAGGTGTGGCCTTTTGTACCTGTCAGTCTCAATGGAAAGCGGGGTGGCTGATTAAGAAGAGGTGTAGTTTTAGGATCAAAGTGAACGCAGCCGTGGTTTGCCTATAGTTTTGCGGCGCTCCTGATGATCCTCTCCTATTTATCTGTAAGATCTGAGGACTTTTTGGATTTGCTCTGGGGATTCATTTATTTATCCTGTAATCAGTGACAAAGCTTTTATCTAAAGAGTCCCACAATGCTCCTCTGCTCTCCTCCCTTCCCGTCTCTTTATAAACATCTTACACTGAGCCGCTTTTGGATAAAGCTAAGCTCCTGCAGACGTGGGCTCAGTATTTTTGGGACGTGTAACCCCGGTGTGAGGAACGTCCCGTCCTTACAGAGCCGTGCAGTCGCCTCGGCCTCGCCGTTCCTCACACTGAGCCTCTGTTTCTCTCTGTTTTCACACTCAGCCGTGATTTGGTCCGAGTCGAGGCCACCGTCATCGAGAAGACCGAGTCGTGGCCCATGGCTCATATGGTGTTCCGGAAGAGACACCGCTTCCAAAAGAAGAAAAGTGAGTCCAAAAACACGCGCTCTCAGGAACCTGAAAAAGGGGGTTAATGGCCAGAGGTCTGCATGAATAAATAATCTTGGATTGAAGGTGCGGTTTATAAATCCATCCCTAAAATTCGGACCCGGGTTAATATTTACGTTTAGTTCTGTAGCAGTAAAAACGAGAACGAAAGCTTTATTAACGCATTGAGCTCCACTTTTTATTAGAATTTGTTTAAACGTTAAACGGTTTGATTTTAGGACTGTCCCGATTAGATCCCCAGTATCGGTATCGGACTGATACCGACCCATCGAACAGAGTGAGGTGTAACCACAGAAACCAGATTCACAAGTGTTTTAAGAAAGAAAAGCTTCTAAATCATGTTAAGAAATAACTTTATTCTTAAAAGCGTTACATTCTTAAATGTTTTCTCGAGACATAATCACGCTCCTCTGAGAACCGACCGTTTTTAGTCCTTTGTTTTAAAAAAACCTGAACATTATCTTAAGAAAATCCTTACTGTTCCTCACGTAGGTCGCGTTGTTTCGCTGCTCGTGTTCGTATTCAGTATCGTTATTTCCGTTTAGTTTGAAACCCTAAACTGAAAGTGGGTCGAACCAGCGAGCGCTGATTTCTCGGGGCTTCCTCAGAAGCGGCAATCAAACATTGTTTCCAGGTCCTTTTATTATAAGGAATTTTTTTTAAGGAATTTGTTCTCTTAAAGCGGGTTCCTTATTTCCATCACAGGATCTGGCAACCCTAGAGTTCAAAATCACAAATGAAAGAATCACTAATAACTAAGGATGAAGTAAAATTTTGTTTTTCTGCTCTTTATCTATGATTAATATTAAAAAATGTTTGATGCTTTTTTTCTCTGAGCAGATTAAACGAAACAACGTCAATAACGATATTACATTGAGAGCTTGGAACGTTTGTTTTGAGAATTCCAAACGTTTTCTTTGTCTTTAAAAAATCCAAACACTATCTTAAGAAAATCCTCACTGTTCCGTTTCACTGCTCGCGTTCGTATTCAGTATCGTTATTTCAGAATTTCGTTGTATCATGTACAATGACATTAAAGCTTTCTTCTTCTCTTTCTTCTTTTCTCCTTAAACCCTAAACCGAAAATGGGTGGAACAAGCGAGCGTGGAATAAATAAACGGTCTACAGGCCGTCCTCTGGCATTTACCTCATCCGTTCTTGCAGCCTGAGCGTGATTTCTATCGTAAAGTTTCAAAGAGATTCAGGAGCAGGACGGTTCCGATAATACCTCATGCTCTTAATAACCATTTTCCTTTTTTTTTTTTTTTTTAACGGCGAGAGCTGAAGCACTGAATGATTTAACAGTCCGATCTTGATTTAATATGGATCGTAGCGAGTCGCTGAAAGTCCTGCAGCTTGATTAAACGAGCTCCTTTAATCACCGCCTCGTTAATATTTCATAGTTAGAAAGAAACGCTGAGGGCTTTAAAAATCTGGAAAGATCTCGAACCCGAATCTGTTTATGAACCTAATCAATAAATGTGATCAGCTTATTATCGCTCGTTTTGGAGAAGGACGTAGAGATTTAATTACAGCGAGAATATCTTTAGTATCAGAGCTAAACTTTAATATTTAATATTGAATGACTATTATTGGAAAAATGATTCAACTCGAATATTTATACAGTACAACATTAATATTTATACTGTTGTAATATTTATAGAGCGTTTGACACTGTTAATCCATTACTTAAAGAAAACTCATCTCTGTTCATTGGATAAAGTTTAAATTTCAGGTTCGAACTGAGCGGATTTTTGCTAAACACTGCTATTATTTGAATATTTCAATTATTATTGTTAATTCCTCTTTTTTTCCAGTCTCCCCCTAGTGTTAGCCTTTGCTGCTTGGTGTTGGTCCATCCACTGGGATTTTCTGTGCCACCCTAGGCTAGCTCCATTTGGGTATTGGGGGGGGGGTGTTAAGGCCTTATCAGAAATCAGACGAAGATCAGAATTTTACTCCAGTCTTCAGATTTCACTGGGCTTTTTTTTCCAGGTCCTTTTATTATAAGGAATTGTGCTTTTTAAAAAAAAAAAAAAAAAAAAAGATTTGTTCACTTAAACCTGGTTCCTTATTTCCGTCACGGGATCTGGCAACCCTAGAGTTCAAAAGCACAAATAAAAGAATCACTCATAACCAGGGATGACGTAAGTTTGTTTGTTTTCCTGCTCTTTATCTACGATTAATATTCAACTGATTATTAACTAATTAATTTTATTAATGAAAGACGAAGTCTAAAAACGAACCAGGAGGAACCCGGTCTTATCACCAGTGTTAGAGCTCCTGTAAGGCTTTTAATATTTTTTATTTTAGTGAATTTAGAGTAATTTAATAACTGATGGCCGTAATGAGACAGTAAGGAACTTTGATCTGTTTCTGATTGAATTATTGAACTTTGCTCGTTTAATTCAGATCTTCTAAGCACATGACTGATCTGACGTTATCTAATCCAAAATAAAACTCAAACCCCACAGAGGCTTCCAATGCTTCCAAACTCTGGATTCCTGACCTTCAGCTCTAAATTTAGTTTGGACCATCAGTTTGAAGTAAACAGGAAAATTAGCTCGGCTCAGGCGTAGGAAGCTTCACTTCAAAGAAAAAACAAAACTTTTGACTTTCTGCCATTTTTGAGCCGAAGCCGAGCTGCAGCAGGAATGTGTCAGGTTGTTCTCGGTTTGCTTAATGACGTCTGGAGTCTCACCACATTCCTGGAAGCTAGGTAGAAGCTCGGGCTTCAGGCTCTGCAGAGAAACACAAATACAAAACCGATCCGAATTATTGATTACTGATCAATTTAAGATTCTCTTTACATCAGAAGCCTCGGCTGGCATGTCTTATGACCTCTAAAGCGTCTCGGTATGACCAAGTGTGTCTTGTACCCTGTGCTGCCAGTTACTCCCTCACTCTCTGTGACCCTGAATTGGATTAAGATCAGTGAATACTAAACGTTTAAATACACATAATGTAACGGATACAAATAATTCTCTAAGTGAGTGTCTCAGAGTTGTGTGTGTAAAAGCTGTGTGTTTGTGTGTCTGCAGTGATTGTGCAACCCCAGACGGTGCTCCGGATCAACACCATCGAGCTTTCACCAACACTCCCCTGATCTACAGTCTGCATAAAAGAGTGTCTGTGTCTGTTATTTAATTTTATAAAAATCTACTCTGGATTTCTCTCTCTCTCGTTTATATATAATTACAAGGACCTAAAGTCCCCACAAGGATAGAAATCTTTATCTTTTGGTTTTTTTTTTACAGAACTGGCAACATTCAAAAGCCAAAAGAGTCTAAATATCTTAATTAGCTACAGCAACCATTATGTTGCAACCATATGAAAGTTCCCACAAGGACAGTGAAGTGTGTGCGTGTGCGTGCGTGCGTGCGTGCGTGTGTGTTGCAGTAAAGAATCTGATGAAATTGTAAAATAAATAAATTGATGTATTGTCTGTTTGTTTATCAGGTGCCAGATTCAGGATTTCTTATGAAAAAGATTTAGGAGATCAGTGTAAGAAGTTCTTAAATGTAATTGTAATAAAAAAATTTTTTTTTTTTTTTAAAGTTCTCCAGTTTTATCTCTTTATCATTAAACCATTATTTACGTACGTAGGCCGCGTTGTTTTTTTTTTTTTTTTTTTTTTTTACAGTTTATGGTGCTAGAAACATTTGGAACTTAGCAAACAAACAAACCTAGCGTTTAAAAATAAATAAATAAAAAAAATCAACAAACAAGAAATAGGGAGAGAATTACAGAGAAAAAAAGGAGGGGTTTCCAATAAATAAACGCTTTGAAGCTCAGGACATTTCGGCGCTAATAAGTTTAAGAAAAGTTTTAAGAATGGAAACATTTAAAAGGAAACTACGTGCTCTTAATTGTTCTTAAAAAGAAAAGAGTTACGGATAAATTAAGGACATTATCTGAAGAATTATGTTTTTTCTTAAGTTACTTATTTTTTACAAGACACTTTGATAAATCCAGTCCCTGTTTTCTGTCTGTCTGTCTCTCTCATACTGGCTGTTTTACCTTTTGTCTTTCAGTATGTTATACTGCTGTCTGTCTATACTATGTCCACCCATTCCCTTTTATCTCTCTCTGTCTCTGTCTCTCTCTAGTTGCCTGTCTGTCCGTTTCTGTCTTCATTTCTTTATACCAGTCTGTCTCATTATCCAGTTGGATTTCTGTTTATTTGTATGATTAGTCTGTCCACTCTCACCCATCTGTCTTTCTGCTTACTTTATCTTCTCGTCTGTCTCTCTGTCTTGACCTGTATCTCTCTCTAATTCTGTCCTTCTAGATGTTTGTGTTCCTGTTTGTTATAAAGCCACAGGTTACTGAGGGTAAGGTCTTTAGAACGTGAACACACACACACAGAGTGAAATGGACGTGCACACACATACACACACACACCCCCACACAGAGAGAGATACGGACACACAATAACAGAAGGAGACGAAGCCTCTCTCTCTCATTCTCTCCTGCTCTCTCTGCTGCTCCTTCCTCCTCTCGCTGGTTCTGATTTTGTGTCGTCGTCGTTATTTTCTGTAAATCATGTCCTCTAATTTCACGTTATCGCGGAGTTTACGAAGAAGTGGCAGCTTTCCTTCAGCCAGGACCGTGAGGATCGTGATCCTGGGTCAGGGGGCGGTCGGCAAAACAGGTAAGAGCAAGCGACCTCAAAACCGAGCTGTGATTATTAACCGAGAGCTTCTCACAAACGAACCTAGAGACACTCGAGGAGCAGAGGACTGGGATTTCTAACCAGTCATGAGGTTCAGGTCTAGGAAATTATTCTGATTTAATCTCTCAGCGAAGCCTACATAATTGAGAAAATAGAATTCCATCGCCTTAAATCGTCTCGACCCGTTGTTTTAGGAAAAACTGATTTTATTCTTTGCTTTTGTTTTATTCGAAGGACCGCACATATAAAGGAAATACTATACATTTAAGAGAGAGAGGGATCATATGTGGTTGCATCTGCATTATCATTTGAAATACTTCTAATATTTGGTCTGTTTCATCCCTCCTTTCTGCAGCTCTCTCACATTTTTTGGGGGGGGGATCGTATTTAACATCTATTCAGACCGGACTCATGATTTATTAATTCATAATTCCTGAACGGGTTTATTTTTTGCAGCGCTGGCTGTCAGGTTCATCACCAGGAGGTTTATAGGGGAGTACGATCCGACCCTGGGTGAGTCAATCTCAGCTTAAGAACGATCATACTATAAATATATAATACAGTCTGCTTCTGTCTTCTGGATTTTTAGCGGTTCAAATTGCTGATTGTTATCAGATTATTACATTCTCTAAAGCAGTACATTGTGCGCAGTTTTTCTATATAAATCGAATAATTTATGAAACAAAACAACCCTCTGAAATACGTGGAGCTGCAGAGACGCTCTGTGACCGCCAGATGAAGCAGTTTAGCAGCCAACCCCCCCCCCCCCCATTCCTTATACGAAAAATGATATACGATCAATGATAATAAAACTAGTCGCAGTAATTGTAATTATTTTAATAATCATTAGTGGTAATTTGTGATTATTAATAAAGCAGCGGCCAGTGTTATTAGAGATATTATATAAATAGTTATAAAATGCCACTATTGGCAACTTTAGTAGGGGTATTAGTGAGAATAAATTTACTAGTAGTAATTTTAACTTATTAACTTTTTAATACAAACAGTAGTGTTACTAATAGTCTAATAATCTCAGTAGTAGTAATAGAATTAGTGAGACAGAAAAAACGAAGTAATTTTAGTAGCTATATTAAAAGCAGAATTTTAACCCCAAACCTTATTCAGAAGGATATTAAAAACAAACGTAACTCGCAATTAAAGTGTGTGTGTGTGTGTGTGTGTGTCTCAGAGACTATATACAGGCACCAGGTGTCCATTGGGGGTGAAGCAGTGAACCTGGAGATCCTGGACACTGCAGGACAGGTGAGAAGAAAAAAAACACTGCTAATCAAACCATCATTAATTCAGCTTAATTAATCACAGTGCTGGGGATGATTATGCGATCGGCATCCACTCCCTCAGGCATCACCGCCTCCCCATCCCCCACCGAGTGCCCAGCTTTAATGCATTAATTCATACCATAAAAAACAGGACTGTTATTATGGAACGTGACAGGGTTCATAACGGCCGTGGTTCTAATGAGATAACGAGGCAGGAGTGGACCCGTGACAGAACTCTGTGGCACTGATGTGTGTGCAGGAGGAGGACGCCCTACTGATGGAGGAGAAAATCAAGTGGGCCGACGGCTTTGTCGTGGTCTATTCCGTCACCGACCGCTGCAGCTTCGACGAGGTGGTGCGCCTCTGTTTCCTGGTGAGTCACGTCCATGGCCGGAGGAGCTGCTCCGACCCGCCACCCATCATCATCGTGGCTAACAAGAAGGACCTCGAGTTCGACCGCATGGTGACGGTGGAGGAAGGTCAGGGTTTGTCCCGCGGCCTCAGACTGCCCCTGCGCGAAATTTCGGTCCGAGACGGTTGGGAGGAAACGGCGGCGGTTTTCCACTCGCTCCATGCCGAGATCGTCCTGCAAATGGAGGCATCCCCACCTTCTTTTAGGAGGCGTGGTGTCTCCAGGCTGATGGAGAAAATCCCTCGGATTCACTCCAACGCGGCCTTGGGGTCGACCGGCCGCAGCTTCAGCTTCAGTTCCTTCAGAGACCTGCTACCCGACTGAACGCACGACCCGGGGATGACCTCAGGAATGACTCGGCACTCCACCAGGGGGCGCTACTGCAGGGAAACGACGGAGCAGCGACTAAATGGTTCAAACGCTCATGTAGCTTAATAAAGCAGATCCGTTGTTACAGGGAGACGACTTTGGCGCCCTCACATGGCCACTATAAGGAAGGTCTTTCTTTCTCAATGTGATGTAAAGTAAATAAAGTGGTCAAATATTTGAATATTTGTTTTGGTACTTTAGGATTTGGTCCCATTAACCGGATTTGACTGTACCATATATATCGCAGTAGCTACGCTAAACCTAGTTAAAACACGTTTCCCAGCGTTTCATTACTCCCATCACATGACTCCCTAGGTCATGCACTGCTGACTTCCTCGTTTATTATCTCATTGTGACGTTGCAGCGCCGTAAAACGAGGATCTCCAGTACATACGGGACAAGGAATACAGAGCACGGTGATGGATCTATGATGATCTCCGGTGGTTGTATGCAGTGCAAGGAGAGAGTCAGCGAAGAAGCCGAAGCAACAGCCTTTTCAGTGTGTGTGATGTAAGCAGACTGAAGGGCTTCAGTAATCAAGGGTGAATATTTACCAGCCCAGAGTGCACTTGTGACAGTGTGTGTGTGTGCGCGTGTGTGTGTGTGTGGCAGGTAAACAGGACGGGTTTCATATTCTTAACTTGAATTACCTCTGATGAACCCAAATTCATTCCTTGGTTAAAACAACAATGCCCCTCCCCCAAGTGGAAACGTTTCTGGGGTATTTATTTACACATTTAAAAAAATAATATATTTTATAGACACTGTTTAAGCTGCAGTGTTTTTAGTAGATTTAAATTTAAAAAAGAACAAAACCTCCCATAGAAATACACTGAGGTGATGTTTAGATTCAAATCTCAACAAATTTCAAATCAAATAAACAATAGATAAAATAAGGAAAGTGGTTATAAAATAGGGCAAGAAAAAAAAGCATCAGGAGGGGAAATAAAAAGGTAAAAACAAGAAGTTGGATGTAATTTACAAAAGTTAGACAGATTAATTTTTTTTTAAAAGTTTAAAAAAAAAGGATCAAATTTAAAAATAAAAAAAACAAGAGAATAAAAAAACCCTAAAATTCTCCTACTGTCGTCCAAATGAACCTTTCAAGAATAAGAAAACATTTTTGAAGTGCATATTTATTGGCATTTAAACGTTTTTGGAGCTGATTATGTAACGGGAATTTGATTTAAGTAAAGAAAAATAAGTTATAAAGTTTTAAAAAAGGAGACAAACGTGTTTGGGGAAATGAAAAAAGCTAGAAAAAAATAATAGGAAAAAAATAAGGGCAGCAATTATAAAAAGCAAAAATCAAACTGTCAAAAGGAAAAAAAAACATTTTAAAGGGAAGTGAGAAAAATAAAAAAATAAAAATTGAATCTCAGACTCGTTTAGCGTCGTCCGTAAAAACACTCAGAGGCAGCCACTGATTGTTTTATTATTACATTATTTTTATTTCGACGCTTCAGAGGCTTCCTTGTTTTTCTGAATCCTCTTTGACTTAAATTCTTAAATCTCTTTTATAAAAGTTTATATATAAAATCAGCGTGGCAGGATGAAGATAACAAGCGACATTCGCACAAGCGGAAAAGCATTTAAACACCGGAGGGCGCCGACAGATCGACAGTTAATCTGTAATAGTGACGTACGCCCCCTACAGACACCAAACAGTAACTATAGCCCAAAGCGGCCAGAGGAGAGAAATGAGAGCAGCAGTCGAGTAGAGTGTGAGGTGGGAGTTTAATAATAAACCATCTTTTTGGTGACTTTTCCGTTTGGTACTCCGGCTCTCGGATGCAGGACACACACACACACACACACACACACACACACACACACACACACACACACACACACAGAGAAAGACAGACAGACACTGAAGAAGGCACGTCACTGGTTACATTCACATTAAAAATGAACGGCGGGGCCCAGAGAGGGGAGCGCCGAGCTCCGTCCTGTCCGAACCTCTGAGGTTCCAGGTTCGAGGCACTTACAGGCTCCTCCATCCTTCAGTCTGGATAAGAAAGTAGTACAAAACCTAAAAATGCATCTGCAGGCCCGACTGAAGGAGTACACAGGAGTAAAAATAAAAGGCAATTAGGGACAGGAGGGTAACGAGGGCCGGGGCTTCACTCTCTGCTGAATCAGAACTGTTCTGAGAGCAGCTCACAGAGACGCTGGGAAACGGAGTCCCGACTGGTCCTCAATGTCAACCGGTACATCTACACATACGCACACAGGCCCGCACACACGCACGCACGCGCACACACACAAAAGAAGGGTAAAAAAAAAAAAAAAGAAAATGATTAATAGGGGAAAAAAACATTAAGAATATTTTGAAAATAATTTAAAAAATATATAAAGCAGAGGTTTTTTATGTCTTAGAAGGATTTGGGTAATCATTTAAATAAAGTAAATAAAGTAAAAAAAACGAAAAGAGAATTAAAAATAAAGCTAAAATACAAAGCTTAAATCTTACGAAGAAGGAAAAATTAGGTGTTGGCAAGTGTGAATAAAAAAAAACTTAAACAATAATATAAAAGGGAAAAGTGATAAGAAGGTAAATGAATGTAAATGTAAAGGCTAAAAGAAAAGGAAATGATTTTTTTAAAATGTACGCGGCGCGGAAAGGCTAAAACATATGCATAAAACAAAGGCTAGCAAAAGAGAAAACGAGGAGAAAGGGAAGAAACGTTATAAACAAAATAAGTACAAAAGGTAAAAACAAGGAAGAAAAAAAAAAAACTACAAAAAAAAAGAAAATGAGGTGAAGAGAAAGTGACAAAAAAGAGGAACAGAAAATAAGAAAGTATAATAAAAGCGATTCAAAAAGGGCAAAGATCAGCGAGAAGGTAAAAGCTAGAAACCTAACAGCTGTGAAAAGAACAGATTAAACATATTAATAGATTTAAAATGTGTAGATTTGGAAAGGGGTAAAAAGGGAAAAAATATTTTATTCTAAAAATGAAAAAATGCAAAAGAAAATAACAGGAAAAAAAGAAAACAAAAGAACGAAAGAATAGAATTACAGAATACAGAGAATGTGTGTGTGTGTGTGTGTACCTGTGCCTGTGTATTCGGTTCGAGCCTGAGCAGGCAGCCGACTTGTATTGTTTTCGTGTGAATCACTCCGGCGCCCACAAAATTAGACGGATTGGGGTCTACACCGTCCAGCAGGGCAGTTCCAAATCCGATGATCTAAAACACACACGCACGCACGCGCACACACAGTTATAAAATGATGGTGAGGTCTTAATGAAGGGTCGCCTTGTCCCATGTTGTACCTTGGCCTTGGCGACCTCCATATCCATGGAGTGTTTTGCTTTGAAGATCTTCTGCACCTCCTGCTGGGGTCTGGAACAAAGACACAAAACAAAATGAACACAAAAACAGCTCGGTTTAAACAGGCCCTCTCCTAATAATAATAATAATAATAATAATAATGCGTCCGGCTCACGAGCTGAGCTGTTTCCAGCGCTGGAAAAACTCCTGTGATGTCATTTCGGTGGGTTGGAAGAATTTATTGAGCGTGACAGGGAGTCGGACCGTGATGTTCTGAGCGCTGCCTCCGTATCTGTAAGAGCAGCGTAGCTTTAGAGCTACACAACGTTTCTGTTAAAATATCAGCGGACGCTCTCGCTCTAGATCACCCAAACACATCCAGACCCACCTGAAATTAATATTGAGCACCGGCGCATCCCTAAAGTCCGACAGACACTCGATGTTGAGGATCTGCTGGAGCTGAGCTCCTCCCTCTATCACGGGATCAGCCGCTTTAGTGTGGACGTTCAGTCGTGAGGCGGGGACGAGGTTAAGGAAACGGATTTAGTGAAAAAAGATTCAATTTAAAATTATGTTCTCTTTTAACCCCTTTAAATTAAAGTGTAGGAAAAAAGGTTTAAAAAGGTGAAAAAAAAAACAAAAACAAGAAGTTAAAAATAGTTAATAGGAGAAGAAAACAGTGAGAATGTAGTGAAAACAAAATAAAAATAATAAAACCAAGAATTTTTTAAAAGGAAATATTTGAGAAGGATTTGGGTAATAATTTAAATAAAAATAAAGGAAAATAAAGAAAAGAGAATTAAAAATAAAGCTAAAAAAATCCCAAAGCTTAAATCTTGGAAAGAAGGAAAATGAAAAGGAAAAAAAAAAGGAAAAGAGGAGAATCTACATAAAATAAAATAAAAAAAAAATCGAAGAGAGAGAATAAAGTGTGTTGGCAAATGCAAATGAAAATAACATTTAAATAATAAAAATACAAAGGAAAAAAAAAGTGATAAGGTAAATGAAGAAGAAAATAATTTTTTAAAGGGGAAAAAAAACAAACATTCGGAGGGTATAGAAAGACTTAAGATAAAAACGAGAACTTAGAAATAAAAGATACTACACTGAGGTAAGATAGCAATGTGAATAAAAAGGTTTAAAATGTAGAAAAAGAATAAAAAAAATGGATGATGAACTTCTGCTCGCCAAAAATTAGGGGATATTTCACTTCTAATTTTTGTGGGCTGATATAGATAATGGCGTGAGTTGATAAATGTAAATTTAAAAAATGTTTTAAAATACATTTAAAAACAAATCAGAAAAAATACTAAGAAGGTAAATGGAAAAGGACATAAATTGGAAATGTGATTTTTAAAAATTATTATTTAGAGGGAAAACAGTAAAATATTTTTTAAAAGGCAAAGAAATGCACAAAAGGCTAAAAAAAAAAAAAACAAGAAGTGAAAAATAAATTACAATTTTAATAAATATATTTAATAATTTAATAAAAAGCTATTTAAAAAAGGGAAAGATCCAGTAAAAACGTTAAACCACAATAAAGTGGTTTTTAAAAAAGGGAACGCTAATAGCAAAAAAAAAAAAAAAAAAAAAAAAAAAAACCCTAAAGAAAATCATCAGAAGTTGGTTCTTTTTTTCTTCACCCAACTCAAGTTAGGTGAATTTTCCATCCACCTCATTTCAGCTTTTTGCTTATTATTATTTTTTGTTTCATTATCACCTCTGACTCTATTACTACCCTTTTCTGTTTACGAATAAAATAAACATATTTCCTGCCCCAGTCCTCTCTTTTTTTGTGTTTTTTCTTTTCTTATTTTTAAACAGACTGTATCCATCTGTAGCCATTGCCCTGAGCCCTGTGCTGCCGGTTAGGCCCTGAATCGGATTTAGTGAGTAAAAAGCAGTGAGGATGTGCAGGAGTGTGTTTATAAAGGATATGATTAGTGAGGGTTTCCTGGCACGCCACCGAGGCAGAGAAGTTCAGGAACTGGGTGGAGGTTTTGTTTCCGTAGAAGACGTACATACGACCTGCGATCACAAAGAATAATCCAGAATTAAACGCAAGCAAAGCCCTGTTTAAACAAGTTAGTCATCGTGCTGTTAGGCTGTCACGTCAAAATAACGTGTAAACAGATCTTGGTTACCTAAGTTCTGTCTGAACTCGGACTTGAGGCCGATCTGCAGCAGCTGGTTCTCGTACAGAACACCGTTATTCTTACACACGAACCTGAAAGTACAAAAGGTAACTTTGCTCATACCGTTAATGATCAATCACGGTTATTTTATCACTGGCAGTCGGGACGTGGGCGGGGCGTGGGCGTACCTGGAGAAGTTCTCCTCCGTGACGGGTGCATGGAAATTCGGACCAGCAGGGGGCGAACTGTTCTCCGAGAATACGTCCACCAGCAGACTGGAGCCTAGAGGAGGAGCGGCCGAGTTCAGAGCCGTGCTGCTCCCCAGGTTCAGGAGGTCCGAGGACGGAGAGGGGCTCACCTGAGTGGGGACACAGGGTTACATCTCAGGGGTTTTCATTTTTAAAGCCGGGCCGTTCTGAACGCATGCAGTCTCGGCTTAGAGACGAAACTGTTCGTGCTCATTTAACAAAACCCATGCAGCGCGCACGCGCACACACACACACATAGGAACCTGCAAGAACTGGGCAGCGACAGGGAGCAGAGATAAGGAGCAGAGGGGCGTGTTCAGGGTGGAATGGGCAGGGACTGGGCGGGGCCTGTTGACAGATCTCAGATCTCCGACAATAGCTGGAGGAGATGGCTGAGGGATGACAGAATAGGGCGAGGTAAGAAGAACGAAAGGAATTTGGCATGGTCTGCCCTTAGCGTTTGTTTGCTTGTTTACGATTTGACAGAAAAAAACTGAAAGAAGTAAAGATGTGAGAACGGACACTCAATAGGATGGCTTGTGTGTGAGGACGCAATCACAGACGGCAGCTAATAACGCAGTTACGTTGTTTAAACAACCAGAGGGAGCGATCATCCTATACGGTATACCTTCCTTCATATCTGCAGATTTTAGTTATTTATATTAATAGCAGATGACAGGTTTTCTGTTTAAGAACCTGTACATTTAAAAGTAAACAATAAAGGAACAAGTTTTTGTCGGGCGTGATTGTTCAGATTATGTTAGAATATAACTGATCTAGTGAATATCACTAATGTACAACAGATTTGTTCGAAGCTGCGAATTTTCTGCTTAGAATTTAGAACTGAAAACAAAAAACTGCTTTAACAATAATGTTTAACATGAATACTTTTAGCAAGCGTTTACACTTTTTAGGTTTTATTTCTACATACAATAAGACACCGGTTGTCGTTTAAGCGCATTTACAGCTTAAATAAATGTTAATCTCAGCAATTTTGTCTCTATTACTGCCAAAAATGTGATTTTAGGATCATAACACGGGTCATATTTAATCTGCATTAATAATACATAAATAAAAATGCTCAGAATTGGAGAGGGAAACATACTCACAGAACATTAAACCCACCTTTGCGTTTGCGTTTGTAGGCGCACCGTGCTCGCCTGTCCCATTCATATTGCCACCGCGCTCCTTGCGGCTCTCATCTGGCTCTGACCCAGGTCCTGGCCCTTTCTTCTTCTTGAGCTTAGCAAGTATGGAGGATTCCCTCTCAGGGAAAGGAGGCATCTCTTCCAGCACCGTGGCCTTCAATACGGAATCGCAAACGGATTTTAGGCTTTAGTTGAAATTGTTCAGGATTACGATTAAGGATGGATTAAATGATTACCAGTATATCCGTGCTGGCAATGCAGCTGAGGCGCAGGTACTCGACCGCCCTCTGCTGCAGTTCCACGTCGGAGTTACGGAGCTGACTGTCTGAGCGCAGGACCTCCTGTATGGTTCCTTTGATCTCAGGGAACAGGTTGATGAATTTGACGTAGGCAGACAGGAGCAGGGCCCGGGTGGGAACTGAGCACAGGTGGAACTTCGAGTGGAGCAAGTTGAACTGAATAAGAGGACTAAAACAAAACGAGAGAGAGAGATAGCTTTAAACATCCACGTCCCGTGCTGTATTCTTTTTGGTACGATTCAGTGCCCACCTGGAGCGCGGGTCGCCTGCGATCAGGTTACCGAACTCGCCCAGGATGTAACCCCCCACCTTGACCAGGTTCTCGTGGCAGGCCGGAGCTTGCAGAGCCTGCGGGACGAAGAAATCATCACGTCTAGCTGCGGCTGAGCAAAAAAAACTTTGCGAAGCTTAAATCTGATCCAGATTTCCTATCCAGGTTTTTATTACCCCTCTGTGTGGTCACATGCTGGACAAAAGACACAGCATTGAGTGTACGTGTTGGTGAAAAAAAGATTTTGTTCAGAAAGATAAGATCATCGGTTCTGCACAGAGAACGAGCTCAACTTAGTACAAGCTCATCTCAGAGAGAGGAAGACCCAAATTTCACTTCATAAAAAGTTTCATCGAAAAAGCTGGAATTATTTCTGACGAAGACTAAAGATTTTTTTTCATTTTCGTTCTTAAAGGTAGAAAAAAAATTAATTTTACTGGTGTTTCAAATAAAACTTCTTCGTTTCTTAAATTTTAAATTCTTGATAATTTAGCAATTTAGCAAATTCTAGCTGATTCTGAAGTTAAAAGCACCATTTCTTACAACGCAAAATTAAAATTATTAGGATTTTTTAGAAACATGTTCTTATTTTTGGATCGTTTTTCTCACTCCAGATTTAATTCACAAAGCCAATCTGATATTCTGTGCTTTGTAACACCCATCTGAAGCGTTTAATCCCTATATCCAGTCCCAAATCCTCAGGATCCAAAGCCAGGGAGGCGAGCGATACCTCGAAGACGGTTTTGGCGGCGTAACCCTGTACGTCGTCGCGGTTGATGACGATCTGGATGACCCGGTACCACACCTCCTCGCTGACGTAATCTCCGGCGATGCGGATCAGGTTCAGGATGGTGTCCACGTACCACCGGTAATCCACAGCGTACTTCTCTGCCAGGATGGCCACCTTCAGCACCTGGGTAACAATAAACAGGAAAACGTGTCTCGCGGTAAAGGAGGAGTATTTGATGATGTAACGAGAGACTCGTTAAGCTTACGATCTCCTCTCTGATGGAGTAATCGGCTGTTTCCAGGTAACTCAGCATCTCTGCCACGATCTGTTTGGCATTACTGCGGTCGCACATGGCATAAAGCAGATCCACAGCACGCTGCCTTACGCTTACATCTCTCTCGGTCTGCGCACACGCACACACACACACACAGTATAGGGTTAATGTATGTGGAAGAATGATTACTACTTTATTACGGCGACACGTAAGCCAAATCAAATCCTAAATTTAAACCAAATTTTACCTTAAGTCCGACTTAACCCTACGCCTAACCTCACCAAAACGCAACCCAAACTGGAACTTAACCCTATCCATAATCCTAATCTCAATCCTAATTTAACCACTTAATCCTAAAACTAACCATTAATGAACCTTAACCTAACTTGAGCCTAACTCCAAGTTAACCTAAAAAGAACACAACCTTAACCCTAAATTAAACCTAACCTGACCTTCCTTAACTGTCAGTAACCATAAAGCCTGATCCAACTCTAAAGGAACATTAACCTAACTTATCTTTATCCCAACCCTAAATGAACCACAGCCTAATATATCTTGAATCCTATCTTTAATGCTAAGCCTAACCATAACACCAGTGAACAGTCTGTTCTCGTAGTGGGCTAAGACCCTTAGATCATTTCAAAGTAAATACAGCAAAAAAGCAAGTCAAGTTTAATTTATTTATATAAAGCAGCTTATATAAAACACCTTTAGGGCGTTGATTACAGTGTCGATGTGGGTCTTCACGGCCTCGTGGGAGAATTCGGAGCTGGCCAGTGTGCACATGCTCTCCAGCGCCAGGTAGCGCAGATTGGTCTCTCTGTGTTGGAGGAACTGGCCCAGCTGATTACAGGCTCGCACCAGCAACGTGGGCTCACTGAGACGAGACGAGATTACATTGTGTTACCGTTACTTTACGTTCTGACTGATCTACGATCTGTGTGAATTTAACAAAGAGAACCTGTCGTGATGGATGATAAGGCTGATGGCCTCGAACAGCACCGCGTTCTTGGAGTTGGAGTGCTGCACCTTCTTGGATTTCGGAGGCTCCTGCGCCTTGTTCAGGATCGTCTCCAGGCACTCGGTCAGGCGCCCCCGGATCGCCGCGTCCTCTGAGACGAGCGTCAAACATTCAAACGTTACGCAAGCAGGTTACATAAAACAGGACGCTCTAATAAACCGTCCCGTCTGGTGGTGTTCCAAATTTCACAGGTCAGGGCGCAATTGGGACCGGGTCCAAACAAATCAACCTTCTGAACTCGTTAAGAGAGGCACATTTTATCGTTAGGGCCTAATTAGGAATTAGGAACAATTGCTTTCAGTCGGTCCTTTATTTACAGAGAGCAGAGGTGACCCCGTGACGTTTATATAATATTTTAAGAGTTACCCGGTGTGATTAGTGCGACCAAATCATCGCACAATCGACATCAAAAACCCACACAGAACCCCCAAGCACAAATTAAGAGTCCTTAAATATTAATAATGATAAATATTCATAATAATAATACCTTTTTAGTAATAATTACCTTTCAAGGAACCCTAAAAAAAAATCATAAAACACATAAAAAGATAAAATACAGTCAAATTGAAAAAAAAAAAATACTTGAATATAATGGAAATGAGAACGGTAACATGCCACAAAAAAACCACAAAAAACAAACGGAGAAGCAAGGGCTCAAAGCAGCCATCAGCTATGGTCACTCAGAAAACCGCTCTGTGCTGACCACAAAAACCGTAGCACGATACACGGCATCTAACCTTGAGGTGGATCGGTTACAACAGCAGAAACAACAATTCTGTGTCTCCGTGTCTGTGCTCGGGTGATAACCCTATACGCCAGCAGAGGGCGCAGAGGAACCGGTCCAGGCTTCCCTACACCCACCCACGACAGCTCTACGTTTGATTTAGCTTCACAAGCAGCCTGAGCAGACAGCCACGTGTCATAAGGGGTGGACAGGTAGTTTGGGGATGTACCTGGAGGTGGGTAGCACTGCAGGAGGCGGAGCAGTTTGACCGACAGCCAGGGCGCGGCAACAAAATAATAGGTGTAGTCCTGCAAGTCCGTGGAGGCCGACGAGACGATCTGAGAGAGAGAGAAATTATAATATAATCACAATAAAGGAAGTTTTTCCTAGTTCTTACAGGGCTGGGCTAAAGAGTCGATACAGCAATATATCTCAATAGCGAGATATATTATATTATATATATATATATTTTTTTTTATTTATTTATTTTTTTTCAGCTCAATGTACTGATTTGTTCGAAACAGCGAAAGAAGGTGTTTTAATCTCTGCTCCTACAGAGGGCACTGTACTGTGTTTTGAGGCAATTTGCTGACCGAAATTTGATGCCTTAAGAAGACTCGGATCAGATCGTTCACCTTAGCGTATCTCATCTTTTTTTTTTTTTTTTTTTGTATGTTCAGTGAACAGTATATCATAATACACATCGTATTGCAATGTGTCGTGATCGAATTGTATTGTCAAGTCCTATCCAGTATATAGTCCTGCCAGGTATAGGGATTTCCGTAGCGCCTACTGCAGGGAATTCCTTCCCCTCGGAATTTAAACTTAATTGGTTCTGGAAGGCTGCATGATTTCGGATCTGCCCAAATTCTGATATCTGATACCGAAGTAGGGAATCCAAGCCGTGTAAGAGGTAACGTTACTTTAATCCGTTCCTAACCCAAAAACGATAGCTTTTTACACCTATATTTAGATATAATTAACAATTAAAAGCATGGATAGATCAAAGGAACATAATTCAATAATAATAATCAATAAAAACATGAAATGAGTGAAATTTATAAATGTTTCGGCACGTCTCATTGCACCACATGATATACATAATAGAATAATGAAATATAATGCAGTATAAAATACATATCACCCCCTAATATTCACCGGTGCATTATCGCCACCTACAGGACTGGAAAGAAGTTGTAGTTTTAGGTGGAGTAAACAAAGTACCCCTATCATTCGATCCAAACCAAACGGAGTGCAAATACACACCTTACGTAAGACAGGGAAGATTGTCTCTAATTTAGATATTTAGAGATTTAATATCTTAGCATGTTTTCCATTATTTATCATCAAACACAGAAGACTGACCTGTCCAGCCAGTACGGATTTATTTAATCCTAACCAGTCTGGTAAGATCGGTGCTGTTTAGTATTAACACAATCCTCCGTATTGGATGGAGCTTACCCCTTAAACACCACTAAAATATATTTATTCGCCCTCACCCTGCTGAGTCGGGCCACAGCCAGAGAGACGGCCGTCTTGAAGTCGTCCGGGTTCTTCTGAGCCAGAGTGATGATGAGGCTGGTCGCCGCCGTCACCACGCCCTGCGGGAGCGACGATAACCTGATTAGAGGAGCCTAACCTCGTCCGGCTGTTTCCTAACGTCGGAATTAAGTCTTATGAAAGCATTCGTCTGTCGTGCTGCATTAGGAATGATGGAAACCATAAACTAATTATGTTCAGTTTGTGGATATCAAAACACACAGGTCGCTCAAAACAAAAAGTTAGGAGCATAACAGTGCAGGGTAAGTTTCTGTCCGGTCACAGAAACGTTTAATTACGAGACCTAAGCTGTAATGTTGTTCATGTGATGTAACGTTTACCAGGTGCTGGTCGTTTAGAAGGTGCACGACCCTGGACGTCCACTCGCCCATGGGGATCAGATCCGGGGACGTCCTGTTAAGTCGTAACAAACACAGAGCTGCGCTCTGCTTCACACTGTCCATTGTGTCCCTATAACACACACACACACACAATTATTCCAAAAACATACTGCACCCAGTGTCCTGCACCAATCCCCAGTGCCCAAATTCCTCACCCTGCCACCAGAATGCGTGGCACCTCTGAAGTGAAGGCCTCTGCCATCTCTCTGCTGCCCACGTTGGCAATGCAGTGCAGTGCCAGGTTCATGAAGGTGGGGTTCCTGCTGCTCAGGTCGTTTTTGATACCGTTGTTGATGAGACGGATCAGGTCGCTGTTACTGTTCACCAGCACCGAGATGAAAAGGTAACCCTGGGGAATAAAAGGTTCAGCGACTAAGTCAACGTTTCAGAAAATAAACACTGTCCAAAACCGCCTCGCATCTAACGTCCCTCATCAGGCCCCGCTCCAGTCTTTATCTCAGCCCTCATCCTCAGTCCTTGCATTAGTCAGATATGTCTCCCCACAGTCAGTTCCTCCAGTATTTCCGTCCAAGATATGTCCCCGAGTCTTCCCAACATTTTTCGGAATCCCCATTATCTATACCCAGTATTTCCCCAGCCATTCCCCATGATTCCCATAGCCATTACTCATTATTCCCACAGCCATTCCCCATTATATTATTTCGACAGTCATTCCTCAGTATTTCACACTCTTCCCAGTCTTCTGTGAGTATTCTGTACTTACGATCTGTTTCTCAGTGTACTTGTTAGAGCTGAGTAGATTCACAGCCTCCATGTGACCAAAGTCGATGTCGTGTCCCAGCAGAAAAATGAAGAGCAGCTTACAAACATACTTTTTCTTACTGTAACCATCCAGAGCTTTATCTCCTAAACACACACACACACACACACACACACACACACACACACACACACACACACAAACATTAACGTATGCGTTATCCAACTTACTTAGAACCTGAGCACATACACAAACGCGCATCAGCTTACCTTTAAACTTGGAGCGAATATTTGCTAGTTCTTTGTTTATCCTTTTGATCTCTGCCTCCTTGCTTTTACCTGTCGGAACAGAAAGTAGGAAAAAAAACCGCATAAAATAATAACGAGATTAGATAATTCGTCTGAAAAATCACTAATTGCTGATCATTTTTGGCTTCTCACTTTTTGCCAAAAACATGCAAGACAGGAAAACAATAACTTTGGGGTTTTCCCTGCCCCCATGTCTGCCCTCCATTCCAACTAAACAAACCAGAAGGAGGAAGCGGATTTGGAAGTGGACCTGGGTTCAAGTACCAGCCTTGACCACTTGTGTGGAGTTTGGCATGTTCTCCCCAGGTCTGTACGGGTTTTCTTTAAATGTTTCCCACATGCGTTAAGTAAACTGGGTTCTCTAAAGTGTTCCACACAGTGTGGCATCCTGTCTAGGGGTTGTGCCCTGTGTGCCAACATGTTTAAAACATTTAAACTCATCTCTGCCAGGGTGTGCCAACACATTCTGACTTGTATCACCTGCACAACTTAGGAGCCACACCTATCAGATCCGTTACACACACACACACACACACACTTCATAAAAGTTTAATTGCTACTAATAATTACACTATATTCGCTGTTAATTTAACGCAACAAGTTTATAAACGGAAGTTCAGTCACTCCGATAAGTTTACACTTCGCTAGATTAAACGAATAAGCGCAAAAACCGGTTTAAGAAAACGAGTTTAAACTTCTAAAGCAAGTTTAAAGCGTTGTTATGTTCTATAATCGCCGTTCTCTATAAATAACCAAACTACCTGGCGAACAAGCTAACGTTAACTAGCTAAAGTTAAAAGCTAAGCGATTAAACAACTCACAGTTTCTAATGTCTGAGATAAAAACGGCGAGTCCCCGCATCCCGTCTCCTTTAGAAACCGCGGGCATGTTTCTGTTAAAGTCTTTATTTCACCCCTTTAATGAAAAACTAACCAAACAGGACACAGATGCTAAGCTAACTTAGCTACCGTCTGCGCTGTTCTACCACATTTCCGGTGTCACGCCGAAAACTGTTACCGAAGCAAAATGCTACCCGGAGGGGGCGCTGTTGTGCCGAAATGTACGTTAGCGAAATGTTAGCAACACGTGACACATCGCTAAGGAATCAACACGACAAATAAATGGCAATAAAACTGCACATAAACACACAATATAAACACTGAACAACAAACAAATACACAACCCAAAACTTAAACTCTGACAAAGCCACACTTAAGCAACAACGTACAACGCAAGACGCCAGTTCTGCACAGAAAACGATCTAGTTTTCTAACATAGCATCAATAAACCCCATAGCAAAACACCAGAATAATTACCACAACGCAAAATACCAATATTATATTATTTATAACATCATCGTTTATTAACACAAAGCTACAGCACAATTCTGACAATAACGCCACAACACCTCACAGCACGTAAACACTACAAAGCTGGCACAACAACAAAAAACCCACAGCACAACACAAAATATGTACACAAAACCTGGACCCTCAACAGCCAACAATAACAAAACAATATTTCGTTATGCATAATGAAATCACACAGTGCAAAGCAAAAATACAAAACACTACACATTTACCACAACCCTCACCTCAAAACAAATCTCGCAATATACAATGTCTGGACAAAAGAGCAAATCCCTACACAAACATTGACAACACAAGATGCAATCCTACAGCCAAGTCACCAAAATCAAACCAAAATGCAGCACAAAAGCAAATCCCACACCACAAACACAACGCAATATCCAACAACACAATATCCGACAAAACTCCACAGCACTTCACTCTACAAACTTATCACAAAATCCTCTAACACAACAATATCACAACATCAGTAAGTTGCCAACAAATCAACAAGATATTTACTACAAAAAGAAAAGTCAAAAAGTCTGGACAGAGGAAGCCCCAGACTGGGCAGAGGAACTCAGGGAAGTCAGAAGTTGCACCTTGGGCAGCAATAAGCCCGAGACTGGGCAGACGAGGACACAATTTGGGCACAAAATGTTACTTGGCTTTAGGGTGACTGATTCATCCATTCAGTCTACAGGAAGATATAGATGAAGGTCCAGAATGTGAGGAACACAAGTCACCCCAGGTTAGCTTTCCATTGTTTTTTTTTATGTTTGTTCACATCCCAGCCTTTTGGCCGGATGAGTCACAGTCCCTCCCAGCACCCTGTGCCACTCCTTTTTACCAAACACCTCACATCGTTTGTACAATACACACTGCTGGACTGCTATCAGCTCCTGATAGGTCTGAGTAGGTGTTGGTACCGTTAATCTCCAGATCTCCAGAGAGAAGACTGTGATTTACTGTGCCCATATAAGGGTGAGTCCAGGACTCCAGTCAGTCTACGTTCTCACGAGTGAAAGTTATCGTTCATGTTTGAAAGTGTAGTTGAACTTTCAACTGCTCTCTTACACATCTGATACGTCCTGGTTATTTCAAAAGATAGGACTGACTAGCCCTAAGCTGGGCAGAAAATCTCAGTTTGAGTAACAGAAGCCCTCGAATTTGCAGCAGAGATTTTGCAAATAGACAGAAGAAGCCTCAGACTGAGGCAGGGGACACCTTAGATTGGGAAAAGGAAAAACTGACAAAAGAAGAAAATTCCAGTAAAGTCGGGAACTGAATAGCCCAAGATCTTTCATCAGTGCTGGGGCAAGTAGAGTCAGACTGGCAAAGGAAGCCTCAGTTTGGACAAAAACAAATCCCCGCTTGAACGAAGAAGCCCCAAAATGGGCAAAAACTGCTAGAAGTCTCATGTTGGGCACAGGAAGAAGTTAGGCAGAACAAGGCCAGGCCAAGTAAGAAGCCACAGACTGGTAGAAGAAGCCTTAGGATGTCCCTGGTGAGGGCAAAAGAAGGCGCCCCTTGACCAAAAAAGAATGAAATGAGGAAGCTCCATTTAAACAAATAGTAGTTACCTGTTGGGCAAAGTAAGCCTGATATGGGGCAAGAAGCTTCAGAGTGGCAAAGCAAGCCCAGATTTGGTCAAAGTACCAGGTTTAGAGAAACAAGGAATTGGGCAAAAAGAAGCCCCAGAATGGGAAACTGCATAAAGGCCATTAAGAGCTCTCAGACCTGGACTGACCAAAAGGAGTTCCTGGTCAAAGTGTTAGAGTGAACAGAACAACCCTAGACTGGAAGTCAGACGTGGGCCAAGAAGTCTCAAAACAAGCCCATGTTTTTGTAATGAGCAGAAGAAGCCCTATGAGCAAAATGTCTAAGGTTGGACAAAGGAAGAGCTATATTTGGACAGACGAGGCCACAGATTATACCTGTTATACCAGCATATAATTATAAGTAATCATCAAACTTTATTTTATGAATAAATGACTGATCTTTAACAGAGTTTATGGATTATAATTATTTTACAGAGAGAAATGAATTCTCAGAAAAACGGTACTCAGCTGTAGGGTAGGATGCATTACATCCCACACACACACACACACACACACACACACACACACACACACACACACACACACACACACACACACACACACA
>JAUZST010037692.1:0-27518 GCA_034779995.1 Parotocinclus haroldoi | reverse complement strand
TAGTGCACTTGGTTTATCGTGCTGAAGGTATTTGGAATGCGACCTCCCGGAAACGTACCCCGTCAACGTTGACAACTCTGTGAGTGAAATAGTAAACGACAAAATAAAAGTCGCGACTGTTAAAGCGCGCTTAAATATCTGAAACGTTACACTGGAATTGTAGATCGTTTTAGCAAATGAGTGGATGATAACAGTATAACACAATTCTTACGTATGTTATGTCATAATTATTAAGTAATAAAAGATTACAGAAGCTGTTCTATTCAATGATAGCGGTAAACTGATGCCACATAGTCGTGTAAAGTACCACAAAAATCAAATCGCTCTCTAAAAGAAAAGGTAATTTTATTGAAACCAAGACATGGCTTAGTGGTATGCATAACCCATCATTTAAACAGTTAAATTAATATTTTTAAATCATTTTTATTTCGAATGTATAAAATAACTTTGTCATCAGACAAGGACATACACAGTAATAAGACATTATATATATACATATACACGCACACGTAATACCTCTATGTGTAACAAATCACGTTATTCTGTTTTCGTTCAACAAAAGATGTGGTTTTGTACGAATTACAGCGTTCAAAATAAATCCCAGTGCTGCGTGGAAGCAAAAGAAGTGTACGTGAGGGTCTGCAGGAAAAACAAATGCTATACAATACTTTAGCGATAAGTGAATCTGCTGGGATGGAGTGTCTTTGAACGTGGAAGTGTTTAATAATCATCTATTCTGTACTCAAAGTAATCTTGTGTAGGTTCTGTCTCCGGAAGCTCCAGATCCATCGGGTTGGTCATGTCTGAGCTATCTGGTCCGAACCAGGTGTCGTACCAGGGGTCAGTTGTTTGTGTTATCGGCGGCGTGGTTGAAGGAAGCGTGGTGGTGGTCGTTGTGGTGGTGGTCGTTGTGGTGGTTGTGGTGGTCAGGTTGGCTCGTTGCCTTTGCATTCGCAGCTTCCGTATCTTCATCAGACGTAAACGCCGCAGTCGATCCCTCTGATCTGCTGTGACCGGACCCTTGGTCGCTGCAGTCGGAGCCTTGTTTCTTCGGAAAACTGTCGACGTCCCGCCGGAGACACCAACATTGCCTGTTCCTCTGGCCTGACTTTTGGGGACCACCCGAACTGTCTTATTACGGTTCTGGGACATAATTTCTTTAATCCTGATCCAGTTCGACTTGGGTAACGTGAAGCTGCATCGGGCAGACCCCGCCTCGTAGCCCACCATGCACAGGCGTGTCTGCGAGGAATATCCATCAGCCCTTGCGGTTACTCGATACTCTCCTGGATTTAGAAGGCGCCAGTAATCACCCGTGGAAGCTTTTGGGGGGAAAGGAAACGAGATAAAGGAGGTCCAGGAGTAGCCCTGCCTTAAATAAGCACTCCCCTGCGAATACGTTTCGCCACATCGTTACCTGTTTTGACGTCGTGCCTGACTCCCTCCACGGATATGGTGGCGTTTGGGATGGGACTGCCATGGGCGTCCTTGACCACACCCTTGATGCCACGATTCACCTGGGTTATGGACAGGGAATGAGACAGAGAGAGATAATGATCATACCCGGGACTTAAGTTATTCATATAGGCTTCTTATTAAGCCATTTCTTGCCTGCTCCATGAAAGACAGCAAGGACTCTTTGTTGTTCTCCCACTCCAAGGGCAGCTCGCTCTCGTGGGGAAACTTGTCGCAGCCCAGAAAGACGGAGATCTCGAAGCAGTTCGTGTGCAGGTAGCTGAAATCATTCATGCCTACGCAATTGCAGATTGAAACACGGTTCAGGAAACAGAACAGACCTTACCTTCACAACGCACAAACCGATCGCCGTCCTGACTGAATTTACATAAAGGCACTATTCAATCTCCGGCGTGTGTGGGCTAATCGGCGTGCTCGAAGTCCGTAATGGTCCTGGACCCATACTGGACACCCGTGGGACACCTTTCTTGTACTACAACCACTACCACTGCATTTCTCACTCACTGCCTACGACAGGTTTCCAGCTGGCCCGGTTAATGATGCCCTGGGCTTCCGTGATGTCGTCCGTGTGGCACGAGCCATGCTGCGTTTCCGTCATGGTCAGGTGGCTGTGGGCGTAGCTCGTGGCCAGCCAACGGAACATGTTCTCGTCCGGCGTCTCGCGCAGCGCGCCCTCGTTTTGCCTCTGCATCCGGGCCCACGTCTCTTCGTTCATGGGGTATTCTGGCACCGGGCTCCCGTTGCGACGCCCTCCTCTGGCATCGGCGCCGCCGCCGGCCCTGGGCGGGCGCTGCATGTCGAACGGGTAGGTCACGAACTTATGGCCACCCTGTAGGTTGGCCCCGAGTACGAACGGGGTGCGCTCCATCCAGGAAATAATGACTTTTGTCTCAACAGCAACCTGCTCACAAATCAAAAAGGGGTTAAAAGGGTTACACCACTGCCGTGTCGTTTAACAAGAAACGAGCCCAAACGTACCGAGCCATTCAGGAAGTTCTCAGGTATGGGGATGTGGTGGTTTGGCACAATGCGAGGAACCCAGCCTCGGTCTTCTGCGCCCCATAGAATGCTGTTAAGGTCAGGAAAGTTCTGGAAAATGTCATACCCTTCCTGTGTCCAATGGCCCAGAGCCCAGTTTCCCATTTCTGAACCCTAAAGGAAAACGGAAATCATTAGATGATTGTTTAGATGTTAGGTTGTGTCACCTGTTTCTTATCAGGATGGTTTCGGGATCCTGTGAACTGTTCGAAGCCTTCGGTAAACAGCTGTACCGTTTCATAAGCCAGCTCATAGGCGTCCGGGTTGAGAGAGGGCACTAAATGGATGCGCACTCCCTCCACTAGGCGTCGCACTCTCGGGTTGTCGTCGTTGTACTCCTTGCACAGGAACTGCATGAGCAATAGCAGGAGCTCTCTGCCCAAAACCTCATTCCCATGCAGTCCTGCTGTGTATCGGAACTCGGGCTCTCCTGGAACAAAACCGCAAACGTTAACTAGCTAACTGAATGTGAATCGTGAATCGTACCTTAATGCCGAGTGCATAAACCTTAATGCGTCACCAACAAACCCCTGTCTTCTGCGGTTTATATGAATTCACAGTCCGCTCATTCTTTTAATTCTGGCCAAGCGTGGGAATGGCACCTCTGGAAGCGCTAACGATAGACAAATTAATGTTTCCTGAGCCAGAACTGGACCGATGAAGAAACCTAAAAGTCTTAAGCATTGTAATGCTAAATCTGTCCAGAATTCTATAGCCTATTCACGTCTGAGTGACAGAAAAAGGCTAGCGGCGAACCCTGGCGACACCTAGCGGGCTGAAAAGAGAATCGCAGCCTTGAGAGGCGGACTTTAAAAAAATAAATACAATTTCTGTAAGTGTTCAGTCACATGCAAAGATAAAAATGACCGTATTTGGCGGAACAATACGGAACGGAAAGCCTTTGTAGCGTGTTTTAATCGATATTGTTGTTTTAATCGAAATAAAAACTGCTGTGTGATTAGGATAAAGTACGTCCTAACGTGTCCCTTCAGTTCCAGGGAAACAAGAATGCAATAAATTGATTTGAATTTCTGTAATCAGGAACACGACTGGCCTCCTTCTACGCTGCTGTTTATCTTGACCTCCCTCTTTATTATTTCTCCTTTTGTCCCTGAGCTCCTGCTGAACAAACAAAAGTATGGAACCTGTCTCGTGTTCTCCTGGGTTGTCGGAGATCTCCATGGCGTACATCTTCAGCCCTTGGAAGCTCTTGCCAATGTTATAGATTCTGGTGATGTTGGGACATTCCTCGTTTATCACCTTCATCATCTGTGCAACGATAAAAACGTGAAGTGTGCACAATCAAGGCGTTCAGGCCGACGTACCGGCCTCTAACCTTTACCACACCAGCGGTATGAGTCACGGGGGTGGGGGGGGGGGGGGTTTACGGGAACGGGTGGACCACCTTACCTGCCTCATCTCCTTGTAGTTGTGGTGTCTGTAATCCAAGTCGTCAGTGGGCGTAACGTCATTCTCGGTCGGGTAGCTGTCTACGAAAAGCAGCGTTCTTTCATGAGCGGCAAAACCTCAACCGCGGCATTCGGGTGGGCGTAATGACTAGCGTTTGAAATGAGCGCGGGTTGAAAAACAGTGCGCTTACTTGGCAGGGGGCAGGCCAGCACCTCTAGTCTCATGCACAGACTGCCGTTCCAGCTTTGGGGTAAGATCCGGATATATCTTGCAACCACTGGCTGGAAGAACTGGGTCTTGACTGGCGAATCTTTGTCCACGTTGCCGTAAAAGAGCTAAACAAAGCACGATGGCAAGTTATTGGCTTATTCTCAACGTTAAAAAGTTGGAAAAACCAGGACTGGGACTGCGGTGGCCTAGCGGGTAAGGTACTGGACTGTGGACCAGAAGGTCCAGGGTCCAAATCCCACCTCTGCCACAGTCGGGTCCCTGAGCAAGGCCCTTGACCCACCGTTGCTTGGATTTTAAGACCGTATTAACTGTAAGTGGCTCTGGATAAAGACCAACTTTATTTTGCTGATTGTGCCATGCAAATTCAACCTGCACACCTTTAAAAAAAAAAAAATTAAAAAAAGACTTTCAAGAGTCCTCACCCATTCTGCATAGCCGTCGTGAAGCACGGTCCACTCGCGACTGTCGTTACTGAAGGACACGAAGTAGGACGAAACAAAATCATCGCTGAAAAAGAAGGAGCCAAACCGAGACTGTACTGATACTCAAGTCAAAACAACTTTACAAACAAAAAGAGTAAAGGTTTTAAATCACGATACGCGCGTTGCTTTTTTAATTTCTGAAGACACTGAGCTCAACTTTTCTCAACAAACACCCTCACTGTGATCCAGAGTCCTTTGTGAAACGTGAGAAAATGACACAGGACTGCGCCCTCTGGTGGCCAAAGATGCATTAGGCGTCATAAAGGGAACCAACAGTAACGCTTGGGATTTTTTATTTATTTATTTTTTGCATTACACTTCTTTCCAGTAACATTTAAAAGCGAGGTCATTAGCCGAAGATCCTTACTGTGTTTCAGAGTCCCGCCCTTGGGTGATCACCCCAGTGTACTCCACCTCCCGACGGGCATCCAGCTGAAACCAGTGGTCCTTCTCCTCAGTGTCGGCACACCAGGCCCCTCCGTAAACATCTTCCTCGTCATCTGAGGCCTGACGGGGGGGAGAAAAACAAAAACGGTCAAGGTAAAAAGATTTTTGTTGACGCCCAGGGCGCAAGAGAGACGGAGGTTTGTAGGCACCTGCATGTTCAGACGACCTCTCTGGGCGGCCAATCCGTGATGAGACGAAGAGGAGGCCAAGAGCTGGTCGTTCTCCACACGGTGGGACTCCAGGCCGAGAGGTGGACATTCTGCGATGGGACGTAAAACAGGGTCGTCATCTTCCTTTCATAATGCATTCCTGAGCTCATTCTCAGCCTTGATTGTCTCTCTGTCTGGGCTCCAGCGGGTCTGATCAAGCTCTGACGACGTCCAGGAGACGTTGCCCAGTTTTATAAGACGGTAATAAATTACGTTCCTTGTTTACGCAGGCAAAAAGCGAATCGATTCCGATCCGAAAGGAAAGGGGGACGCGTGGAAGGAGCGCGGCAGAACGGGATGCAGCCGGAGCCAAGCCTAATGCTGACTCTGTTTGAAAGACACTCAAAGGCTGAGATTCGGTTCGGGACCTGGCGCCAGCTGGCACGGCAGAGGTCGCGCGGGCAGAGTAATGACATTTACTGCGGTTTCTTCAGGCGGTTTCAACACACACACACAAAAACAGCAACTTGAAATGTAGCCTGTGAGAGTAACCTTCTGGACTTACTGCTGGTTACGGAGCTAAAACAGGCAGCCACATTGTTCGTTCGGCGCATTATTACATAACCGGGCTGGTTCTGAAAAAAGAGGCCTACTTTTTGGCTCGCCGGGTGTCGCGGTCTGCTTCCTCCGCTCTTCTTCCTCCTCCTCCTCCTCCTCCCATGTTTTCCTCAGTCTTTCAGCTGTTTGTCCAGGACAAAAAAAAAAACCAGGAAGCAAGAAAGACTGCCAATTAACCCTGGTTAACGTTTGTTACTCCTTAGCGGGCGTTAACGGGGTCAGAGTTTCAGTAACTAGTTCTTGTATAATACTATAATCGGAGCGGGAAAAGGTTAAAACGGACCCTTTTCTTCCTTCTCTTTGCGCCTTCTCTCCGTCTCCTCCTCCAGCTTCTTCGCTGCGACTAATTCGAAAGAGGGAGCGTGAAAGGAAGCGGCTGCACGTTCTTAAATCTTACAAAAGCTGTCTGAAGTAAATGTAAACGTACAGTCAGTGTAGTCATAGTCTTCATACCCGGGGAGTATAGCAGGCGTGCTCGGGGTCTCCTCTAAACACATGGAAGAGAAAACAATGAGCAAGGAAAAAAACGCTCCTCCAACCCTACGCTGGCCTGCTGGAGCAAACGATTACCTGGAAGGGCTGAATACAGGGTGGGATGTTGAGTAGGGAAGGGGGCGATCCCCTCGGTTAGTTTATGTCGGTCAGGCGTTGGCACCTCATCTGTCAGGAAGGTCAAAGGGAAAACATCAGCAGGGTTATTTTTCATCTAGCGATCGTGATTATAGTCTCTCTCAAACATACGGTCGGGGTCCGATGAATCAGGATCACGCTCTTTAAGGACTTCGGGGATCTTGGTAGGAATTTCTGCGGGGGAAAAAGGAAAGGAGATGAAAGACACGGAGGAGTGAGTAGGGGGAAAAAAAAACGCTGTGTCAGCAAGACTGAAAGAAACAATTTAAAGCTGCCTGATGCTGACTTTGCTGATGCTGTATTTCCTGACTGACTGAGCAATATATATATATATATAATATACCAGTTCTAAAATGAAAGGTGGCCTAAGACTTTTGTGCAGTACTGTATATATATATAATGCTTACAAAAAGTCTTCCAGACCGAACTCAAATCTATTTTTCAAACATTTCCCTCGAGGATTGAACTGTACTTCTGACCAGCAATCCGACTCACACACACACAGGGACATTTTAGAGACCCCTATTGACCTAACGCGCCACACCGTGACTAAATAAATGAGATTACTGGTAGACATGTTGCCTAAGAAAACGTTTAAGGCAAATGGTGGCCCACACTTACGTTCTCGCTCGGCTTTCTCCACTTCCATCTCCAGAATAGTTTTTTCGGTCGGGGCGCTCTCTTTATTCCCTCCCTTCGACTTCTTGCTGGTTTTGGGAGGTTTCGGTTTCTTGGTAGGTTTCGGCAACTTGGGCTTCTTGGTTGCTTTTGGTGGTTTGGGTTTTTTGGTTGGCTTCGGCTTCTTGGTTGGTTTTGGTTGCTTGGGTGCCTTGGTGGGCCTGGGAGCTTTGGCTTTTTTTGCTTTGACTTCTTTCCCTTTGTCTTCTGCAGAAGAGAGCAAATAAGAGCATGCCAAGTAAACAGACGACTTTCGGCAGACAGCCGCGCAGAGTAACGTAGGTTTTTTTTTATTTTTTTTTTTTACGTGTGTATCGACTTTGCCAACCTTTCTTTTCAGGGTAGCGCTCGTGGAAGGAATTTGCAAAGCCTGCGTGGAAACTGTCGCGGGTAGAAAATGGGAAATGAAACAAGGCAGTGTTTATTTTAAAACGAACTTGACTCAGCAGTTTTCCACACCAGAGACCGAGCCAAAGGAGAGACTCGAGACCCACTGGCTGGATGGTCTCCAAGGGGCTTCATCTTGAAACATATTTTATGTAACGGCCTAATAAAAACTCCAGAGACACAAAGAAAGACAAACCCTCAGGCAAGACAAAATTGTCCGGGCTTTTATGTAACATCATGCCTAAAAGGCCCGGCAGGGGAAAACGATAGGATGGCTGCTTCTTCTTCAGTGCAGACCACATTTTGGGGTTCGTCCTCTTTCTGCTCCTGTGGCTAAGACCACAAGGAGGGCTGTTATTAAATTTGGGGGTGGTAGAACTCTCCCGGGTTCTCGCGTGTGCTTTTGTTTTGCCTGACCGTGCCGTTTTCACAAGCCGCCTGTGATTGCCATCTGCTTCTGTAATCTCTTTTCCATGTTACACCGGCGCGGCGGCGTTCCTTTCTCAGTCGGCTCGAAGGTTCTAGATTTGCTGAGCCCCAGGAAGAGTCCAGATTACAAATAAGCAGCAGGGAGGAATCCGTAAGGGACCAGGCGCAAACCGAAGGAGTTTTAGGGTGAGACTAAAACGGGATAGTTGGACTGTACGGGTTTATATTCACTGCGGTTCTTGGGGAGACCCTGAGGGTAGTGCAAGTGTGGTAGTGCACTCCGGAGACTGAGCCGACAGGGTTCATGATCCGATTCAGCTGAGCCGTGGATCTTAGGGCTGAGCTGAGAGCCCCGTTTTCCCCGGACAAGTTTACCGTAGCGTCACTTGCTTGAACCCCCAAGGTCCAGACCTCCCCATCCTCCTTAGTGTGCCACTAAGCTGAAGCGCCGAATGCCACCTACCTGCGACAACCTCCTCTGGAGCTTCTTTCCGTCGGGTTTTGTCCTTCTTAGCTTCTCCATCTGAACCAGCATCGTCCATCTGAACGTCCCATGCCTTTGTTTCTTCCTGCTTCTCACCAGCTGCTCTTCTTCGGAGCCCTTTGCTGGCCAGACCAGGCCCGGCAACGTCTCCTGCCTCCACATTCCCGAAGCACGTTGCAAACCAGCCCAGGGCAAACAAGAGCAGGCACGCATTTACTTCTCGATTCTTCATTCTCACGTGCTCGCTTCACGGTGGAACGGGCCGCTTTGGAAGACCTACAGCTCTACAGACTCGCTCTCCTGGAAGAACCTGTCAAAGTGCAAGCAGATGTCAGGCACAGCGGAAGCGGCTCCTAGTCCCGACGGTCCATTAATTAAGCAGGGTTGGCCTCGTCCGAGTCATAACAAGAGCTTACCAGAGGACGATTCAAAGCGGCTTTAATGAAACGTCTCGGAGTTCATTCTTGCACTGCTGCTTAGTCGCAGCAGCCTCGTACACGAATTCCTCTGTCGGCCCCCTCCAAGTCAACTGAAGTGTGGGAAGACAAGTCAGAGGAGAAAAAAGGAGCATGATCTGAGGAGGGTCAAGGAAGGAGGGCTGGAAGAAGGGGGAGGGTTTATGGAAAAAAAAAACACACGAGGAGGAGAAATGATTCACAAAACCACTCTATTAATAGTGTTAAATGTTTCGGAGTGAAAGTTGCGTGCTTTTTTTTTTTTTTTAGTTAGGCATTCTCCGGGTTATTCTTGAATCCTCCCAGAGTAAGGATTAGTCACTTGTTTTTTCTTAAATTCCAGGTCTCTTTCTCACAGGAAACTTTGTGCAGACTTTAAATTCTCTGTGAGCCCAGTGTGGGGAAGGAAGCACGGACAGTCGGTATGAAGAGGAGAATCCACTGGACGGACGGGAAAGCAGACGACCTCGAGCGGCTGCCCAGACAAGACGGTCCATCGTTCCGGACTCTCGTGTGCTTTGGATAAAGAGCTGCATTCTCCAGTCCCCGACACGTTTAGAACCCAAATGAAGTCACGGATCAGGCCTCGAAGGCGCTTCCCTTGTGTCTTAAGGTTCTGCTTCTGGAAAATGTTGCAGCATTTCGATATCTGGAGATGTCAGAGCCGGATTAATCCATGATGTCATTCAGGACGGAGCCAGGAATCTTGTTTGCACAGATAGTCTGGTGTTTACTTCAGATTCCAGTTCAGAGTCCCACTAAGCACACCGAGTACGGTTCCAAAAAGCAAAATATCTCCTCCCTGGGGATGTGATTCCACAAATAAATACCACTAAAGCGACTAACCAACCGTTCCACCACACACGAGGCACATTAAAGCCTTAAAGCGGCGCGAGGTCTTATATTATCCCTCACACAACCACGGAAAGTCAACTGTTTATCCGCGGCATAAACATCTGAGGTTAATAAAAGTCACGTGCTCGACTGCACACAGACGGGGAACTTCTGGAATCACTTAAAACACCTTTTTTTTAAAAAAGGTTTCCCTTCACGGGGAGACAATAGGACTGGACGATCATCAACCAGGCTCTCTCTTTCTGTCCCCTAAGGTTCAGGATGATCCGTCCCACCTTTTTATTTATTTTATTTTTTTTTCCTCCGCTAGAAACAGGACGACGGATGGCAAACGAGTCTTGATGCAAAAATAGACTTTCTTTTAATGTATTTTGCAACTTACAAAACAGAAAGCAACACGGTCCTTGCAAAAAGGGTTGACAATAGATGCTCGGGGTACAAGTTTAAACATCAAACGACGTATATAGAGCAGATTTAAAATCACACGAAGGTAAATTAAGGCAACGAAATTAATTCCGATGCTCCTTTTTTATTCCAAAGGTTCATCAGAGGACGCTAGTCGCCCGACATCCTTGGAAAAATCCTCTCCGGTGATTACAGGCGTGCCGTTTTGGAAAGCGCACACAGAAAAGAATTCATAAGTCATCGATTAGTCGTTTGTTTATTCGCACAAGGCAAAGCTGTTGAGGAAAAAAGCGTCGGTACTTCCCTCTAATCCCCTTCAAAACCCTTTCAGGGAGATTAAAACCGAGTGTGAACTCTTTTTAACAATTAGCATTTTAGATTTGCAAATTGCTCGAAGGCCAGACTATGAATCGATTCCCTTGATTCGATTTGAAGCGAATCAATTCAAACATGAATCGACGCACAAAGTGACAGGTTTTTTTTTTTTTTTTAAAGAGCAGAGTATAAAAGCAGCGTTTTTAGCCATTGTCGTGTACACTTTCAAATAAATAAATCAACATTTCGTTTCAAATCAATCCTCCAGTTTAAGGGTAGTCGTATTAAAATAGACAGAGGTGATGTGGCAGCCTGTAATATGGCCAAACGTGCGTCATTTGATAATAAATATAGGGAATTTAAACAAACGATTAACTGGGTCTCTCAGTCTTTGGACGGGACTTGTTGGGGCCTCAGTCGGGTCAGAAGAGCGCCAGAGGGTGATAATCGTAGGTGGGTAGGACGGTCCGTGGCGAGTAGAAACGCAGCGGGCTCGGACGCTGGTACGAAAGCGAACGGCACGCCAGGGTTGGCGGCACTGTCGCCGGCGGCATGGCTGCGTTCTGGTAGTGCTCCTCCGCTCCTCGTCCCTCCTGCTCCTTCTTCCACTTGGTGCGCCGGTTCTGGAACCAGATCTTGACCTGGGTCTCCGGGAGGCGCAGGGTCGCGGCGATGATGTGGCGCTCAAACACCGACAGATAGTGACTGCTCTGGAAGCTGAGCTCCAGCACGCGCAGCTGCTCCGCCGTGAAGGCAGTCCTCACTCGCCGCGCTTTCATCTTCTTACCTGCGCCCTCGGGTGCCTCTGAGCGGGTGCAGGCTTTGACGGGGCGTGCCCCCGCCGCTTCTGCCGCCTCGGGACCGCTGGGATCGCCTAAAATATGAAAACAAATAATAATAAACCAGCAGGCAAACCAAGGAGCAAGTGTGTGCACCCCTGCTCAAATGACAGGGCGTGCACTTCCATGGGCGTCCACTAGAGGCGTGCACGGTCACACTTCAAGCACAAGGGCCTGGGCATCCATTTTAGGAAAGGTCGCTGTGCCTTTAAAGATGCTGCGTTCGATTTAGCTCGGATCACAGATTTTTAACTGCAGCGTAACTCTCCTAAATTTATGCATCTGACGCAGCAGTTGGGTTAACTTCTCTTCCTTCGCTTCGTACTCCGAGACTTTGAGTTCGAAAACCCAAACTTTTGAATACGCTGTTTGGCTACGGCCGAACTCTGCCCTCTAGTGGCCGTTAATAAGAAAAGCACATTTCCTTCAATTAAAGGTAAAAGGTGCCATCGGTACATGTAATAAAACGGACATTAAACACCACTGAACTCACCACGTCTTCTGTGGTCTGTTCCTTCTGCAGGTCTGTTTGGGGCACCCCGGTGCCTCCCTGTGAATTTGTACGGATCTAGGATATCTGCTATGGAGAAAGAGGAGTTCTGAAGAGGTTTCCTGTTCTCCGCTTGCATATTTAGTCTCGACACGACCCGGGAACGTGACTGAAAACGCAAGGTGTTCGGGATCGGCCTATTTATAGGCTCCTGGAAGCGCACACGACCCTCACGCTTCCGAAATTTACATTCAAATGGCTGGATTGAGACAAAAAAAGCAACCCAAAAAACAGCCCTGCTTCCCGAATGCATAACCCCCTGCGTGTGTCGTTATTATAAACGCGTTTCCCCTCCACCTCAGCACACATGTAGTAATAGACTTTAAAATGCAAATGCGTGCTCTCAGTGGGTTGCACGCAGCCCTGGTCATTTATTGCACCGCATCTGGTTAAAATGTACCCCTATTCTTAAGGAGCGTGTAGTTTTTTTGTGTCGGCCCATGTCTCGTTTTCAACCCTGTGATTTAATGAGAGTAGGGCTCGTGAGTGCGGGTTGTCGTGGTAATTAATCGACTCTGCCCATGCCCAGAAAGAGGAGAGGACTGGGACCGAGTTTCCTCCAGATCAAACGTTTCATAGGAGGTAACGCGTGCTAAAATAAAACGGACAGCTACTTATCGACGTACATGATGCAAAGTCGTACTTAAACCACGCTGGCCTGGGTTCGAGTCCTTACTGTGGCTTCTGGCCAGGTCGGATGACCAGGTCAGGTCGGGATTCCAAGGCAGGGGCGAAGAATGAACACTGTAGGTGTTCAAAAAAAGATATATAAATCAATGGAGGTGGGTAAACGTGCTCGCCTCACAGCTCCCGGTTCCATTCCTGGCCAAGACCTGTGTGAAGTTTGCATGTTCTCCTCATTTCTGCATCTACAAAAGGATAGACTGCTGCACCCCTGCAGAATCTTGGGTTCGAGTCCCAGTGGTACCATGCAGCCAGGTCGCCACACCCAGGTAGGTATCTGCAGGAGGAAGCTTGGAGGGAGGATCTGTAACAGTGACCCCTATTGGGTCCTGCGACCCTGACCAGGAAAATAGGGGTTTAAATAGAATTTGTCTAAAAACAGACTTATAGCAGTCCAAATCCGCCTTGGTTTTATGCTCTTGCTTGTTACGTGCAGCTGATTTCTTGATGCTAAAAGGTGACAGACCTTTTGCTCTTGTGTCTGTGTCCTGCAGACGGATGACTGTATCGTCTCTGGGGCTGTTGAGACAGGATAGTAAATAATCCCCAAAGCCTCCAGAGGTGGTCTTCGGTGGCAGCTGCCAGAGCCCTCCCTGGTGTCAGGACCGAATAAAACACTGGTATTCATGGAGCGAGGCTTAGCCGGCCCACCGGGACAATTAGCAGATGTCACCAGTGATGCTGACCCTCTCTGACCTCAGGCTTTGTCGGGCATGATAAGAGATAGGAGCTTCGCCAGCAAGGGGCCAGCAAGGAGGAGGAATTTAAGGTGAAGATCCTCAACTTTTCCGAGTTAAACCATAAAAAAAGATTAACCTTATTAACCTTAACTGATCTTTTGGCTCGGGTCTTTCGCAACAAAATATGCCGCGTCTTCGCCCTTGGTCATTTGTGTGACTATAGTGTGGTCATGTCTTGCTGTAATAAGAACTACAAATGCAAAAAACAAGGGAATTAGGGCTGTAACAGGAGGCACCAGGTTCAACTCGGAGAGAGCTTGTGGGCCTTTAGCGTGGTTGGAAACAACCGGCAGTTTAGCAGGCTTCCCAACAGGGTGCACTTACATTTAAACAATACCAGTAGGTCGTATAATATCGCGGAATTAGAAGCTGAGCTCATGAGAGGATACCAAAAATATTGAGGCACTAAGAAAACCATTAAGCATGCCCGAGAAATCATTCAGTCTTATGCTCTGAACGCTCAGAAGTGTGCTTGGGTAAAGAGGGTAAAAGCACACAGTTGTGCTGCGGCGGGAGGCCTTTTGAAGTGTTCATTCGGTAAAAGGATGCAGGGGGCATTTCATTACAAGACCACAAGGCCATCGAAAGCCAGATGGCTGACAATAGATCACAGAGGAAGACATGCAAACAATCGCGCGTCTAAACGATTCTCCTTTATTCATCCGGCTACGTTTTACACTCCGCAAATAAGGTCGTTCCCCCCGTCGCCCGTCCGGCAGCCACACTTAAGAACGGCCGCTGTAATAACTGCCACGTACTTAGAAGAGAACAATGCCCCTTTTAGCGGTAATAGTTGTTTAAAGCGTGTTCAACGAGTTTATGAGGGTCAGTCACGTTCTGACAACTAGGGTAGGCGATAATATGCTAATTACGCTATCATTTCCTCTGTCCAGTAGGTAGGGGTGGAACGAAGTAAACATGATTCGTTACTATACGTCAGTGTTTTGGGCTATTTTCTGGCGAATTTTTACCTTGGGCCGCACCACTTACGTTGGCTGAGGTGTTATAGTTTAGGTATTTAATTTAGGGAGAGACTGTTGCCCGACACGCTTCTGAGAGTTAAGAGTAAAGAAACCAAACGAAAAAATGACCCCATAAGGTGGTAACATCGGTCCTTTCTGTTATTGTGGCCACATTTGGTTCTCACAATGACATATTAACACACACACATTCTTATCTGGCTGTCTTTGTAGGGCTTTTCATAAAGATTGACACAATGTTAACCGTAGCTCATTAACTTTTCACCTAACGCTAACGTTAACGCAAATAACCTAAAGCAAATCTTTATAGTTTTTTCTAACAGAAAGGGTGTTTTCCACGACGTAAAACATGGCAGAGCTTTATATCTTTGTCTGGATATTTGATTATAAACGCTGTCTAGGATTAAACGGATTAGAAAGTGAATAAATGATGATAAACACACGATTATAAATAGACACACGCAGAGGGTCGTAACATAGCATTATGCTATAGCATTAAGCAAATTATAAGTGAAGTCTTATCATTGTGTTTTCTATCAAACCAGGTGCATTATAGGCAAGGAGAAGACTGGTTTTTGAGAAGCTCTCAGTGTCCCTTGCCATGTCTGTCGTGCTTTTGTCTTTTTAAATGTGAAACGAGCGTGAAAATAGAGATGCCATTTAGGTTTTTCGCCCGTCTGTGGCGTTAAGAGCTTCGGGGGCGCCACGTGCATTTTTGGGCACTACACTACGCTCTGGACGCTGCTCTGTTTCTACACTAAATATGGAGCCTGTTGAAAGAAAAAAAAACAATATGCAGTTTGAGCACAAAAACGATTCACAACGAGCCTCCATTTAGGCAAACAGGGCGCGCCGTGCTGCCACCGTGAGATAGAAAGACGAACTGCAGCCTATTCAGTCCGGATTCGCCCTTCACCTTCACCAATAGGCGGCGGTCTCAGTCTCGTCGAGGATTATCGCGAGATTACGTTTTTAAACATGGCTTCCGAGGCAGAGGCGGGTAGCGCTGTTGTTGTTGAGGGAGAACCCGGGGACGGGTGAGTTTCAATTAAATTAGTTAATACAGCTCCTCTGTGCGAAGTGTGTTCGAAATGCTGGTTTTGCAGGTGAAGGCAAACGTGTTTAGGTCAGCAATATTTAACGCCAGGGCTTCAAAATAGGTGGCTTTGTGTTACCGTAATTACAGCAAAGAGGAGCCGTTACTAAGAGTCCCTTACTCGCCTTCTGACCTTTTATTACAGTTTTATATGTATATATGCTTAATATGTCAGTGTGAATTGTTGCTAATATATGTGGTAATTACAGGGATGCATCATTAGGAGAACTAACAGCACGAATGGAAACAGATTCCGCTTGCAAAGAAGCCAAGGTAGGTTCATAAAGTTCATCTCAGCCCTCATTCTGCACTCTTCTCACCTCTAACGATGTCCATAAATGTGTAAAACTTGCTTCATGCACGCAAACCTGGCAACCTATCTAAATCGGGTGCTAAAGCCTATCTGACTTGAAGCAGGGTAGAGTTCTTTGGTATGTAAACCCCCCTGTGGCTGTTGGTTAGGAGGTGGCAGGCGATGCCGCCGAGGCCGGAGATGCCCAGGCGGGTTCAGGAGACGAGGAGAACGGGCGACAGCTGGGTGAAGTGGAGCTGCAGTGTGCGCTCTGTATGAAGTGGTTCACGGCGGACAGCTTCGGTATCGACACCGTGTAAGGAGACCTGTTTCATGTCTTTACTGAAGTCGGGCATTAAAGGGTAATGAGGGGGATTTTTCATCGCCGTGTCAATGAAGCGGCAAAACCTTTTCAAAACCTTTCCCCCCCTTACAGGACCTGTCTTCCCTTCATGACCAATTACGTGTTCCACTGCAACGTGTGCCACCACAGCGGCAATACCTACTTCCTACGGAAACAAGCAAGTACGTGCCCGCTTTAGCGTCTGTAACGTTCCCCGTCGTGCCCCTTTGCCTTTGCTCCACGTGCTTATTTAAAATCCTTCTCAGATCTGAAGGAGATGTGCCTCACGGCCTTAGCCAATCTGACCTGGAGGTCCAGGACACGGGACGAGCACCCGAAAACCATGTTCTCGAAAGATAAGGTAAACCCGATTCAAACCCGATCTAAAGCAATATCGTCGTTGAGCCTTAACGCTTCGTTGGTCGTTTCAGGACATCATACCGTTCATTGATAAATATTGGGAGTGCATGACGACGCGTCAGAGACCCGGGAAGTTAACGTGGCCGAACAACATAGTGAAGACCATGGTAAGCGCGAAGGTGATTTTTCTCCTCGTTTGGCGACTCCTGACGAGTTTATTTCTGACTTCTCCTCCTCCCCCCCGTTTCGTTTTAAGAGCAAAGAGCGAGACGTGTTCTTGGTGAAGGAACATCCCGACCCGGGCAGTAAAGATCCCGAGGAGGATTACCCCAAATTCGGGCTCCTGGATCAGGTAAGGCTGCGAGTCTGGGAGTGGACGTTTCGTTTGGAGCTTGTCTGTTGAACCGCACCGTTTGTCGCCCGCTTCAGGATTTGGCAAACATCGGACCCTCGTACGACAGCCAGAAGCAGGCTGCCTCGGTGACGGCCGGCGGGGGCCTTAACGGTAAGGGCTGTTTTTGAACGCGTTTTCGAAACGAGAAGCTCAGGCCTGTCGCTTTTAAATCCCAGGCGACGAAGTGTTTTGATAAATGCTCTTGCTCGAGGGCGCTCCTTAACCGATCTACATTATATTCTAGGTGGATCGTCGTTTTCAGGTGAATATCTAGCCTAACGTCTGTCGCTTCTTGTGCTCCTTTAATGGCCATGCACCCGTTTTTGGCTGAAAACCTCCCTGGGGATCGTGAATGGGATCCAGAACCAAAAGCACGCCCGCTCCGATTTCTTCCGAGTCTCCAATCGGAACAGCTTTGCCTTTCTTAGAGCGGAGTTCTTTAAAAAAAAAAACAAACAAACACTCAGTCGTCATCCCAGCAAAACGCTGCTGGTTTTTCTCGTCGTCGTTGTTTTTGTTTTTTGTTTTTTCACCCCCTCGTTCAGCCAAAAATGCGGACGTTTTCGGTGGTGGCGTTTTCGGTGCATCTCTGTCCCTCCCCTCGCTCTCCCTCGTCTAAAGCTTTTCGTTGTGGTTCCGCCCGACATCGATTCCACACTCGCTGCAACGTTTTGTCAATTCCGAACAACTCGAGTGTTGTGGCCACGTTTTTTTTTTCTCTTCAACTGCTCACACTCTTCTGAGAACCTTTTTTCCGCGCAGCTTGTGTGGAACAGGTGTAAAGCTTGTTATTTGGCTTCTTGCTTTTGGACGTACCCCTCCTCAACCCTCGTTGCCCGGTAATTCCTCCTGCCTCCTGCTCTCTGCTTGCTCTTTGTCGTTTTCGCTTCCGAGCAATATTTGCAAATTTAAGAGCCGTCGCCTTTGGTGTGAGGGATCCCCCAAAAATCTGTCTGTGCTGCTTTTAGTAGAGGGGTGTGTGTGTGTGTGTGTGTGTGTGTGTGTGTGTGTGTGTGTGTGTGTGTGTGTGTGTGTGTGTGTGTAAAAAGCCCAGCGCAGCTCTCAGCCTCTGCTGTTTACGAATGGATATGTTACTTGTTTTTTTGGGTTTGTTTTCTTGTTTTGGTTATGTTCGGGAGTAACGCTAAACCCCCCTCCCAAACGAGCACAGGTCCCGCTCTCAGTGGATCATCTTATTGATATGTTGTTTTTGGGGACTGGGTTTTTTTTTTAGAATGGTCCAAAGGAAGGGAAGTAAGGAAAGTAAATATTGTTTAAACATGCAGAGAATTGAATCTGAACTGCTTTTGGCCGTCTCTATCCAAGGTGGCCTTCCTCCTCCTGGTACGGGCAAGGGGCGAGGTGCTAAACGTAAGCAGCAGCAGCAGCAGGACGGCACCGCTGCGGGCGCAGCCAAGAGGACTCGCAGGTAAGACCGGGTACGTACGGGCTGAGCCGTCCGCTCGAGGCGTTCCTGCCCTGACGTCTTGACGTCGATGCTTTTCAGCGATCCCCTGTTTGCCGCCCAGCGCCTGCCCCCCCACGGCTACCCGCTGGAGCATCCCTTCAACAAAGACGGCTACCGTTACATCCTGGCTGAGCCGGACCCGCACGCGCCGGACCCAGAGAAGCTGGAGCTGGACTGCTGGGCGGGGAAACCCATCCCCGGAGACCTGTACAGAGCGTGCCTGTATGAGAGAGTGCTGCTGGCGCTACATGACCGCGGTACCGGGCGTGACTCTGCTCTGTGTGTCGAGTTAAGGTTTTAAATCCTATTTGCTGTGTTTCTTAACGTCCCTGTTTCCCCATCCTGAAGCCCCTCAGCTGAAGATCTCTGATGACCGTCTCACTGTGACCGGGGAGAAGGGTTACTCCATGGTGCGAGCCTCTCACGGGGTCCGAAAGGGAGCGTGGTACTTCGAGGTGTCCGTCGACGACATGCCCAGCGACACCTCGGCTCGCCTTGGCTGGTCCCAGCCTTTAGGTTTGTATTCTCATTTCTAGCTAAAATCAGGCTGTCCAATCAGAGCTCGGTTGCCGGGCAGAACAGCCCATAAGCGCTTACCCGATGAGCGATGGGCTCATAATAAAACGGAATAAAAGCTGAAAGGCTGGAAGATGACGAGGGGGGAAAAAGCTCTCGGGGACTGGATGGAAAACCAAAAAACGTGATCTAAAAGAGCTTAAAAAATGTTTTTGTTTTTTTTGTTTGTTGTTGAAATCGTTTTGAGGTGAGAAATAAACCTGACGTATTTGTTTGTATTTGTTTGTAGGTAACCTCCAGGCTCCGCTCGGGTACGACAAGTTCAGTTACTCGTGGCGCAGTAAGAAGGGCACCCGCTTCCACCAGTCCATCGGGAAGCATTATTCGGACGGATACGGCCAGGGAGACGTCCTGGGTTTTTACGTGGAGCTTCCGGATGGCACGGAGACGGCAAGAGCCCTTCCTGACACGTACAAGGACAAAGTAGGAGGCGCTTCCTCGCGTGCTCGCGTTGTCGTTTTCTAAAATGGTTACCGTAAACGTACAAATCGTCTTGTGTTCTCAAAGGCGCTGATCAAGTTCAAAAGTTATCTCTACTTTGAAGAGAAAGATTACGTGGACAAAGCCGAGAAGAGCCTGAAGCCAGTGGGTAACAGCCGGGTAAGTATTGTTTTTTTGGGGGGAGCTTTAAATGTTCTAGGGATCGCTCTGCCGTAACGTTCTTCTGGCTCTTTCCTAGATGATTTTTTACAAGAACGGTGTGAGTCAGGGTGTGGCTTTCGAGAACCTTTTCGAGGGAATGTATTTCCCCGCCATATCTCTCTACAAAAACTGCACGGTATGCACCTTCTTTTTTGGAACCTCATCCATTCGTTTCATTATTAAACGCACGCCCATGGCAGCTTGGAAAAGGTGGGATTTGAACCCAGGACCTTTTGCAGGTTGGACAAAATAATCGTAAAGGTGGAATTGCGGACCGGTTTCACGACAGTTGTTGCTTTGTGAGCTTATAAGCGCTCGCTGGCCACTTTATTAGGCACACCTTTGTAGTACCCACTTGTTCCTCCAGAACTCCCTTCAACGAGGTGCTTCGTGCACCTGCCCTTTGAGACATTAAGACATTTTTGTGTCTTACGCTCCATGTGAAGCCTAGAGATGGCGCTGTGCGTCACAATGCACGTTTATAAAATACTCAAACCCAGCCCATCTGGGACCAGAAGCTGCACGATGTTTTGTGATTGGCCGATTAGTGATGTGCCGTAACGAGCAGGCGCACCTGCCCCCTGTTGGACTATGAAGTGGAAGGTCCAGGGTTCAAATCGCACCTTCGTCAAGCAAGCGGGGTTGAGTACTAGCCCTTGAGCAAGTCACCACAGATAAGGGTGTACCTAATAAAGTGGCCGGTTCTTACATGAGCGGCCTTTGCTGTCGGTTTTTCTGTGTGTCGGCGTCCGGCGTGAGCGTGTACCCGTCCCTTCCACAGGTGTCTGTTAACTTCGGACCACATTTTAAACACCCGCCAAAGGATGTCAAGTATCAACCGGTGAGTAGGGTTTAATTGTCTTGTTTAAAATACCGAGCCAAAAATAAACCTGCTCATAGATCGGGCAACAAATGATGCCACAAATATGCGGACGGACCGATTAACAAATACTTGAAAGGAATGGTAAAATTAAGTCAATAATATCATTTGAATCAATAATAATAATAATAATAATAATAATAATAATAATAATAATAATAAAGTTAGTAGCAAAATGGCTTATAAAATGATGTTTAGGGTGCCGATCCTGACCTCGTGCTGTGTGTTCAGGTGAGCGATATGGGCTGGGGCGCCGTGATCGAGCACTCCCTGGCGGACATCCTGTACCACGTCGAGACGGACGTGGACGGCCGGCGCAGCCCTCCGTGGGAAGGTTAACCCCCCCTCCCCCCTCCCAACCCCGTCCCGCAGAGAGCCGGCGCGCTCCCGAACACACCCGCGCACCAGGGGTCCAGCAAATCTGAGGCCTCTCATCATTGCTCAGAAATATCACGAATATGCCAAAACGAACCTTTCCAATGAACCCTAACGCCCCCCCGACCAGTCCTATTCCGGCCCGTAGTGTTACAGAACGGTCTGTCGTTGGTGCCCAGCAGCACCGTTTCGGTTCTGTGTCCGTCGTGACGTGGCCCTTCCAGCCCCTTTGTCCCGTGTGCTTTTCGTTTTCGTTTCGTAGCAGTCCGAATCCCACGTTTTCTATTGCAGCTCGTTTTAATAAAGCCAGTCCAAAATAATGCCTCCGACCGGTCACTACGGAGCGCTCGTGGAACGTTTCGGGGTGGGGGTGGGGGTGGGGCGGGGGGGGGTGCTCAAGGTGGACTTAAATATGACCTCACAAGGACAGAGTAGAGACGGAGCCACGTGTCGTAAATCAGACATTTATTCACACGCGATACGGTACAAAAAACGAAGGAAGATCATTATAACACATCTCTAATTAGCCAATCAAAAAGCAGAGACCTGAGCATGACTCAATAAGGTCGTTTAGGCGACGATGAACATCGTATTCAGCTTCTGGTCCTGGACGGGCTGTTTTGAGTATTTCATGAACGTGCATTTTTTTTGACGCACAGCGCCATCTACGTAAAAAAAATATGTATATATACGTAAAAAAAAATAAATCCTTAAGCAAGATCAGGTCGGTGGAATGCGCAAGCCACTTGAGCGACGTTACGTTTACAAGAGCAAGTCGTCTGGGTCTAGGAGTTTCATCTCGAGCTCTTTGGTTCCCGGTGGATTTGTCGTCCTTCCTGCGGGCTCCTCTCACTGCGGGGGGGGAAAAAAAGACAGAACCGCAGCTTTAAACGGGGCGTTTTGCGAGCTGAACGCTTGCTCGGGGGTCACGGCGACGTTTCGGCTTACGTGTCTTTTGAAGAGTCGGTCGATCAGCTTGGTCCGGTTCGGGTCTTGCTGGCCCACGTTCTTGTGCCGCGACCCTGGGCTTTGAGACGCGCGGTCTAGGTCGGGCGTCCTTGTGTCTCCGGGTCCGAAGACGTTCAGTTCTTTGAAGCACTCGGTCTCGATCATCTGCGCGACGGCAGGGAGGGAATGTAGCGCGGACCACAACGTGTGGACGACGGCGAAATGTGTGCGTCTAAATACCTCGTTCTGCCACGGGATGGCCATGCTGCCTGTGCTGAACTTGCCGTAGAAGTCCTGGTCCGTGATGTCCAGGTTGACTCCCTTGACGGTCGAGAACTGGTCGATATCTAGGACGTCCTGGCAGTACACGGCTTTGGGCTGTCAATGCAGAGCCGGATTAAAGTTCTGTGCTGCGCTTATGAGGAGGATATAACCAGGGTTTGTTTTTGTTTAGAAGCGTTTTCGGCAGCTGGGATAGATTTGGAGAATTAAAAAACCCCAAAGAAGTTCAGTCCCTAGATCTGGCCGTGATTTGAGCAAGTCTAGAGGGACAGTGGCAAGGAAAATCCCTGAACATTATAAGGAAGAAACCTTGTTGGGAGCAAAACCCAAAAAGAAACGCGCCCTCGTTAGGGGGCCTAGATGATGTACCGTGTGCAAGGATTAAAGCCACGCGGGGTCACGGGACACCCGGGCAACTCTGGGAGCAAGGGCAGGAACGACCCTAGATGGGGTGCCACACTAAGGGCCACTTCAGAGACACTGTAACCTAACACGCATGTCTTTGGACTGTGGGAGGAAACCGGAGTACCCGGAGTAAACCCACGCGGACACGGGGAGGCCCCAGGCCTCTAGACCCTGCGAGGCAGCGGTGCCGCCCCGTAAAACGAACGTAATAATTAAAATATCTAACATCTCATATCTAAGGTCAATCCCAGCAAGGAAAGAAGCAAAGAACCTTTAGCTTAGCATAGATGTTCTTTGTCGTATAAATTAAGCAGCTTTTAGCTGCTCCAGCAACAGGAAAAACTCAAACTAGGGTTTATTGCGGATTCACTTACATTGGGCACGAAAGGGGGCGTCAGCAGTCCGGCCTCCAGCCTCCTGAAATTGATTTCTTTGAAGAAAGCGTGCCGTTTTACGTCCGCCGCGGCGCCGCACGAACATCCCAGTCTGTCCTTTGGTTTTTTGGCCAGAAGCTGAGTGGAACAGAATTGGGGGGGCGGGGTCAGCTGATGGAGCGCGAGCGAAGCCCCTCGTTCGGGTTGCGTTTCACGATCTCATGGCGTTTTAGGTTCAGGCTTACCGCTTGGCAGATGTCCTTGGTGTCCAGCGGGAACCTGAAGCCGTATTGCTCCCTGCACTCCAGGACTCTCTTCTCGAGGTCTTTCCTGGGCAGTCGCTCGTTGCGCTCGCGGAACGGAGAGGTCCCGGCGGTCATCTCGTAAATGATGCAGCCCAGTCCCCACCAGTCTGCGCTGACGCTGTAGTACTCGTCTTTAATCACCTCCGGAGCTGGATTCGTAACAAGAAAAACAAAAAAAAGCACATGCACGGTGAGAGAGAGAGCTTTCCAAAAGTGCCGGGGGGCGGGAGAACCTTGAAAATGTCTGAAATAGATCCCTGGTTTGGGGTGTGCATCCAGGACCCATTCAGTGGGGAAAAAACCGACGGTGGACCTGCCACCTATTTATGGGCTACGGCCGCTAGACGGCGTCTGCACAGGAGACCCGTTACCGAGGTCAGAATGTGCCACGGGTGAGCATGTGCATCCGGGGCAGCCTGGGGCGCTATCGGACACTGGCTTTTTTTTTGGGACGTAGAAATCTGCCTGTAAAGTCTCGTCTTGCGGTTTTAGCGGCTGGAAGGTGAAGAAAATGACGCCACCTACCCATGTAGCCTGCCGTTCCAACCCGGCCACAAACGCGCTGGCCTTCGGGCAAGATGACCGCCAGACCCAAGTCAGATATCCGCACGTGTCCTGCAGAACAAAAGCAGCAGCAGCAGCGTTATAACGGCCTCGCACCTTCTCGGGTTTATAACAGCAGCTTAGTTTTGATCGCGCTCTATTTTCAGTCGCGCTTTTCCTCCCCGGCGGCGTGACGAGGAATTTTTATTGACGGACCGGAACCTGACGTTTCTGGTTCTCGCTTTGGGCCCGGCCAAGTTTTTATTTATTTATTTTTCCTCCCAAAGCGAGGAACGATGCGGGTGTATGAAATGAATCCTTCCTTGTTTGCCAATGTGATAAACTTCCTCCTAAATGCTCACGCTGCGGGCGGAAGAAATAGCAACGCGAATAGAATGTGTTATCTAACAGGAATATGAGTTAAATAACTTTTAATAACTCGCGATTCTGAGAAATGAAACCAAAGCTAAAGCAGGTTTTTGTCCTTACCGTAATCGTCCAAAAGAATGTTTTCAGGCTTTAAATCCCTGCAATGAAACAATTACAGGGTTGACGTGTGATTTCTGAACTTCCTGATTTCTGGAGTTTGGGAAAAGCTTACCGATAAATCACCGAGTTTTGGTGTAGGTGGTCCAAACCGCAGAGGATCTGGGCGGCGTAAAACTGGACCCTCTGCTTGTAGAATCCACGGTTTCCCATGTTATATATGTGGAACTTCAGGTCTCCGCCGTTCATGAGCGTCAGGACTAGACAGAGGGCCTCCTTGGTCTGGTACGCGTAGGCCAAACTGACCTGTTCCCCACACACACACACACACACACACACACGAGCGATCGGAAGCAATTTCGGGTTAACGCTTGGAGCCTGGATTCACGTGTCGACCGGATTCCGACCTTTTTATAAAATCTAGGTATTTCTTACCACAAATCTGCTGTTGACCTTCTCGAGGATCTGTTTCTCGTTGAGGGCCAAGGCTTCCGCCTTGTGCTTCTTGATGCGCTTCTTTTCCAGTTTTTTGCAGGCGTACATCTTTCCAGACGCCCGAGACTGGCAGGCACATACCTGAATGCCGAAAAAAAAAAAACCACACACACACAAAACCAAAAAGCCGTTTTAAAGCGGATCACGATCGCGTCCGGATACTTTCCGTAAGTGATCCGCACTGGCGAAACGTCGCGTTCCTTACCTCGCCGAACCCTCCCTTCCCCAAAATGCGATATTCTCGAAATGTGTTCCTCGTCACTTGGTTCCTTCGGGGACAGACATGAAGAGAACTTCAAGATAGGCGCCTAGGATGCGCTTAAAAACGTTCACTCGAATTCCACCCGCTCACCGTTCAAGCATCTTCCACTGGAGGAACCGGTCGAAATACATGCTGTTCTGATAGTCCCTGAACGGAGCTCCGCTGAGATAATCATGCACGGCTCTAAAACGAAACAAAAACCAGCAGACAGTTGGAACGTCTGGACCCTATGGAGACCGTCTGCAAACGTCCGCAGCAGCAGTTCGGCCAGTCTTACTTTCGGCAGTCTTTGAAGACGCCGTTGCAGATGTTGAGCTCCAGGTTCTGGTTGCAGAGCTTCTGGTCCGTTTCGGGGACGGCCTGCACAAAGCGAGGAGACTGAACCGATACATGAGCAAGTAAAAACAAATCTCACAAAAACTGCGCGGTGCAAAAGTCTTAGACCGCCGTAACCGTGCGCTGTGCATTGAAACGTAGACCTTTTGTAGACCCAGTGCCACTTAGAACTGGTGCTAATGGTTACGTTAATGGTTGAGATGGTTACCTCAGGGTTGAGATACTTTGCCCAGATCTCGCTGCCATGCTTCTTGCCGTTCTCCTCCGGTGTCAGTTCGTGTTGTTCCTGAACGAATTGAACAGCGAATTTAAGAAATCCAGCGGCAAACGTGCCCGCTGTAGGACCGTCACTGGCAATAACGGGCGCCGTCTGAACTTTTATCAAAGATCCAGTACCGTTGCATCCAGGAATTCGGTGCAGCGCTTGAGCTCTGGTCTCGTCTCGCAGTAAAGGTGGAACAGCGCCTTCCCGATCGGCTGCTCCACACACATGCTGTAGTAGTCCCGCTCTGGAACACACGTCACCGTACCGATCAGAACACTTCACGCCGGACCGAGGCCGTTCTTTAAATATACGGTAGCGCTTATCGGCCACCGAGAAGCTCACCGATGCTCCTCTCCAGCTCGGCACACTTGGTAATGTGAGGAAAGCTCAAAAGCTCCCTCCATCTCCTGCTCCGTCCTTTATGTTTGCCCCCGGTGCCTGCAGAGACACGAGGGAGAACGTCATTTGTAGGATTTGTACGTTTCGTTGGCAACACTTGCAGACGGCTACGATCTAGAGCGCAGGCCGGGCCACTAAGCTCCCAGACGGCGCCGACGGTGGAGGATTTGATCATTCCTGGGACTGCAGAGGTTAGAAGGTTCGGAAAGGGGCTCCCGAAAGGATGAAGCTACCGAGAAGCCGATCCGAAGGAACTTTGAAGGACTCTCACAAGCCCTACATAAAGACCAAAAAAAAGGGGTTCCCTTCTGAAATGTCATCCTCCTGATGCCCAGTGGGTAAAAGTTTACGACCTCAGGTGAGACCAAGGCATTCATTATGCCAGCAGTCAGTCTAGATATTCGGGGAAATTTCGACCCACGCCTTCTGTAACCGTTTCCAGAGGTGTGGCTGTTTTTTTTTTATTTCTCCGACCTTTATCTGACACTGCCTCCACAGTGTTTACTCCTGCCCATAGTTGAGCATTTTCTCTTTGACGGTTTCATAATAGGGTTCGTCTTTGAACTCTGAAAAGCCATTGCTCTTTAAAGAAGCGTAATACAACCTGTAAAGCAGGGGCCGTGGTGGACTAGGGCTTAGGGTCCTGGACTACGGAACAGAAGGTCCAGGGTTCCTTGAGCGAGGCTCTTAACCCACAGTTGCTTGGATTATAAAACTCTTGTGCGGTTATGCCTCTGGGATTATTTTGGTATGCTTCGATCGTTTTTTTTTTTTTAATCCAGTTTTCCCTTTCCTCTGAAGGCCATGATTACGGCTTATTCAGTTTCTAAGCAAACTGAGACAAGGAACACACAACGGGCTGCTTCTTGAGAAAACTACTTTGCCTATTGTCTGTTTTGAAGCCACCCCGTCCAGCCTTAAATTACCTCATGTATTATATCACGACTTCCTGTATGAAGTAGGTCAAATAGTGCCATCAAAAATCATACGATAACCTTATGGCCACTTGAACATAGGACCATGCCTGATTATGGAATATCAACGTCAACATGGTCGTACGGTTGAATGTGGCAGAAATGGGTAAAGCCATGGGTGAGCTTGTTTAAAAAAAATGGGCAAACGGCTGGGAGAACCACGTCCGATGCCCAGTTCCAATTGGGCATTGCCCTGCTAGAAGATCCAACATCCCAAATCCCAAATCTATTCAGAGAACTGCGTGTCCTTCCACATATCGGTGCCATCGCCTAGGCGTTCTGTAGAAAGACCCGAGCGGCATAACCTGAAATTCAGACATAGTACGTTTAGTTATGTAAGCAGTGCTCCTGGAAATAAACTCCGGGAGAATGCCCGGTTCTTCTGGTTAATCTGCTGTGTATTTTTAGAATCGATGCTTTTGCTTTAAAAGAGGTGTGGCCGTCTGTTGCGTCTTTGTATACATAGTGGAACTCTGACCTGCTCCAGATGCGGAAAAGGCCGGACTGGAAAACCTCTGGATCGAACCAGGCTAGGAAAAGAAGCAGAAGGTCCAGATGCGCAACTGAACGAGAGAGAGAGAGACAGAGAGAGACAGAGAGAGACAGAGAGAGACAGAGAGAGACAGAGAGAGAGAGAGACAGAGACAGAGAGAGACAGAGAGAGAGACAGAGAGAGACACAGAGAGAGACACAGAGAGAGACACAGAGAGAGAGACAGAGAGAGAGACAGACAGAG
>JAUZST010037671.1:0-27524 GCA_034779995.1 Parotocinclus haroldoi | reverse complement strand
ACACACACACACACACACACACACACACACACACACACACACACACACACACACACACACACAAACACACGCACACAAACTCTGTCTTTAATCAGCTGACTGCTTCCCAGCTTTTAATACGGCCGTTCCAATTACTGTAAAATTCATCCCACGCCGTATAACCACAAATATTGACAGTTTATTGCACAACACATTTATGACATTTGAAGGTCACCCCATATATTACGCTCCATCCTTCTGCCCAGGGTGTCTGCAACACACAGCTTCTCCATAACCCCCCGTCTATTACTATTTTCTCGCTATTGATTTCCCAATTCTCATCCTGTTTTTATGCAAAGGAAAAATACAAGAGATGCAGTATTATAAAGATTGGCACCAGTTCAGTGTTCAGTGTTAATATATTACTTTGCTGATATGTGGTAAGAAAATATCCTGCGCTTTACAAATGTTTCCTCTCCGTAAACATGACATATGTGCGAATATGATTTGGGATATAATTAGATTGATTAAGGACTGACTGGACAGCGTTGTTTATCTTTACAATAATTTCATACATGATATGTGTAGCAGTATTCTATAATTTCTTATTTATGTAAACCCACACTCAAAGCATTTTTAGCATTCCAAAGTCTAAATATGCTTATGCATTAAAATAGTAACTTAGTTTTGACAATATTTGGCAATTCTATTTGACAATAAAACAAAAGGACTTTTCTGAGCAGGACTATGACCATACACTACACACACTTTTAAACACACTGTGTACTTTTGGACTTGTGCAGATCACTGTCATGTGCCTTGACTGTAGGACAATGCTTCTGAACTTGGGGTCCATGGTTCCCTCAGGAGGGCGCCAAACATCACAGGGGATGTGAGAGGCTTTGTCTGCTCTGAGGTGGTCTGATTTTGTCAAAAAACAATTTGCACATGTTAAATAAAACTAAAAGAACACATAAAATATGTTTAGCCTTTCTTAGATACTAGACATATCCTGATATATACACTGCTCACAAAAATTAGGGGATATTAAATTATATATATATACACACCCCAGCACAGATCAGGTCCCATTTTGGTGGATAAAACAGAGCAGTGCTGCTGGAGATTTCAAACAATGTTCACTTACAGTCCACATTGTAGAAAGTGAGAGAAATCAGTTCATCTGCTTTTGTGTGTCCACAGTTTGTGTTAGTCATCCCTTAATCCTACATCAGTGCACACAGGATGCTCCCTGTAGGATGCAGGTGGCTGGACGTTTTTGGTTGGCATTAAGGTGTTTAAAAACTCCAGCTGCACTGCTGTGTCTGATCCGCTTATACCACCACAACACACACTAAAAATGCTGCAACTGATCCATCACCCAAGCAGTACTGTTCCTGTGGGGGTCCTGATAGAGAATAGTGTAAAAGGGACAGACAGAGTATGCAGACTAAGGGGTGTAGTTAATAAAGTTTGTTTCCATCATATGATGCTATGTGGTGATCAAATGAATAATCCTCATTAAAAATAATTAAGTCGATTAAACAAAATAATGAATCTAATGGTACTGAAGTATGACATTATATAGATTAGAGGAGCATATGGTGTCCATTTTAATCTTTTTTTTTAATTCAACCATATTACAAAGCCATTAGACTCATGATAATGCATCGTCCATCGATGATTCCTAAACAAAATAATCTTATTTTAGGCTGATTGGGTGATTGGCGCTGCAGGTGTGAAGTGTGTGTTAATAACGTGAAGCCATTGGGTTCAGAAGTACAGTGGGCCCAGGCTAAAGCTAGTGCTGGTACAGCTAACTGGAACAAAGGGCTGGGAACAGACCAAGGGCCAGTGGCATGAGCCATCTGGGAGGAGGAGCATCAGTCATTCACCCTGCTGTCTGCATGCCACACACACACACAGAGTCCATATCCTTTCTGACAGTAACTACATACACACCCTGGTGATAGCTAGTGAGTGGGGGTGCCTTATGGGAAACGTCAAACTCTAGACAAAATCCAACTTTTATATGGAACACCAAAAGTGTCCACAGATGTTGTGCTGGTTACGAAGGTTACATTTTGGGTTATATAGCCACAGCAATAGTAAGTCACAATGATGGAAATACAAACAAGTGTGTGTGTGTGTGTGTGTGTGTGTGTGTGCGCGCGCATCCTCTGGAGTCTCTCCAGATGGACCACACCCTGTTCCCATTAATGAAAAGAAAGACAACAAAAACAAAGAGTCTCTCGCTCTTAATGGTACCCTCCCAAATCACCCAGGCCGCACCAAATTGTGTGGTTTTGATTAAGCGCATATCGCTTTCAGAAAATCAAAAAAAGAAGACGCTAGCATAAAAACACAAGAGGTCCATTACAATAATGTGTCACATGACTCAAAGCCACTGACCTCCTGTGCAGCAACCAGAGCAGGAATAGCATGTTACAGAAAACAGTTAAGACAGAGATAGATAGATAGCGAGAGAAAGAGAGAGAGGTAAATGTGATGACATCATTTGAAAGGCATTAGGCTTTTAAAAATGCACCCGGGGAGAGTTGATTTCCTTACGCCGGAGCAACACAACACCATCCGGCTGATGCATGCTACACGCTCTTTTTTGATTTGGACCGGTGCCATCTTTGTGAACGGGCTGGTTCAGGCGAGTTAATCAATTTGAGGTTTAGTTACACTGCTGAGCCTCGCATTCTCGAAAAGTAATCGCAACTCATAGAATTTATTAACCAAACACCAATTAACATTAGACACCACTGCATTGTACCTACTTTTACCGCCTGACGAGGACTTCTTAATGAAATTCCACATGATTTGCTGATTTACGGGGCCACACGCTGCAGAACCCAAGTGTACGTATGAATAGTCTGGGGTTTCTGTTTTAGAGACCGCAAACCCTCCACATGGGTATAAAAGAGAGGAGGCACAAACAGAGCAAGCCAAACCCTGACCGGCTTGTCAATGAGGAAATAAATTCATAAAGCATAATGAGAACTTAAAAAAAAAACCTTAAATTCAAAAAGTGTTTACCCCCGGTCTGTTTGTGAGATGAAACAGGCGCAAAATGTGCTACATATAAGGCATGTGGGTAAACAGGGGCACCAGATGTTCTTTGATGTTAATAATGGCATTTATTATTAATATTAATTAGACTGCATTCAGCAATACATTTGGGCCATTTCCAAGTCAATTAAGCAAAATGGCATTCGGGAGATGTTGAAACGACATTTTAAGGCAGGTGTTCAGCGGTCCCCTAATAAAACATTTTCACAGCCGCTGAAAAACAACCCATTTTCAGCAGATTTTCTTTTCTTTGTCTGCAGGAGAGTCGTGTTTCCTGGCTCCGAGCGCAGACATATTTTAAAACGCCGTTACTCATTTAACTCATGAACAGTTTTGCCCTGAAAAGACAGACATGTTTTTATGTGTCGGTGGTGCGGCGGTAAACGTGAGTTCATCATTTTTGAGCTGTTCGTCTGATTGCGAGTTCGCATTGTAGTCTCAGCCTCGCTAACAGACCTCGTGGCAGATTATGGATTATGTTCATTTGCGCTTATCGTATTAAATCTAGCGGGTATGGGCGACATCATTGGCAGCTTAATTCTAGTGTGATACCGCGGCCAAATGGTGAGGACCAAATGCCGCGGACCATCCAACCTCCTCAAAAACGAATTACTCAATGCGTGCTTAGCGTATGAGTGACTCCATGTATGTACCCCAGCAACACAGAGCATGCTCTGGACCTTAAGCAAGGGCGCCGCCACTTTCAGCAGGCACCGATTTGGCAGGAGGGCCAGTTTTTTTAAAGCTCGCTGAGGCTCGACGATACAATGGTACATTAACAATCTGTGCATTCATTTATCAGCCGATGCGTTTTTTTGGACTGTGCGTTTATGGCGCAGTGCACTTTTCATCGCCGAAAATTAATGAACATGCCTCCCCTCGCAACAAACATGCACCTGTGCTGCCGCGATGCTAATCACAAACATTTATATTTATTAGCGACGGGCTGAGCGAAAGCAGGATTATAAAAGGAGGAGGGAAGACTGTCCTTTTTCTGCTCGGTGAACAACATGGCACATTTCTCTTTTTTAGAGTGCATTTGTTCCGCCTGGCAGTGAAGGGGTCAGGTGGAAATTAAGCTCCGAGCACTCTGCCTTCAATTGGGGAGGAATTAGAAATCATTCATAGCTTCGCAAGCTTGACTGCCTTTGCGCTTGTTTCCATGCTGTTTAATAGGACACACAAAACTACATTTTTTGAACATAAGCACTATGTCTGAAGGTCTTGGGGAGACTGTGCCCCAGCACCACACGCCACACGCTGGCACAGCGACATGACATTGTCTCGTGAGGTCATGGAGGTGAGCGTGGCAGAACCGTGCAAATGAGCCACATTGACGGAGCTCCTGACCACGGAGAACCCCCGTCCTTCTCCAGCTCTAACCCTCTCTCTCTCTCTCTCTCTTTCTCTCTCCCTCCCTCTGCTAGTGACAGAAGGTGCGCCTCTCCCTCTTTAAAGGCGAAGCCTCTGCCGAGCTGGGGAAACAGGAATGGTGCCATAACTTTCTGCCTGGCAAACACCCATCTTTGTTTTCTCCTTTCCACTTGCTTTCAGGCTTCAAAGAACAGCATATTTTGATTTTTTTTTTCTTAAAAAGTAACAAACAAGTTCTGAGCAAAACGCAGAAACCAGCCAGGAGGCACTGAGCTCTGAATAACTCTTATTATTTTGCAGTGTGATCAAAGCATTGGGTGATCACAGACATGCTTGAATGGAAGGGAGGCGCTCGGTCCAGCGCTGGCCTGGTGTGCTGGACAGCCAGACTCAGATGATCAGCTGTCCCAAACATGAGCAGAAACCAGAGGGCAGGGCCATTTTATTAATGGGCGTACTTATTCATGGTGTGCTCATTTTTGGCAGGGTGGGAGTGTTCAGCTGTTGTGCAGCTTCAGTGAATCGGCCGTACAGATGGACATAGGTGTGTAGCCATTTCTGATACAGGTGAGCCTTACAGATTAAGGCTCTGGACTAATAATTAAGGGAAGTATATAAGTTTAAATCCCATTCTTATGCCCTCAACCATTAACTCTCGATGAAGGTTTCTGCTAAATGCTGTTAATGTCGTCGTGTACAGATCCTTAGGGAAATTGCCTGCCTACCAAAACAGACTGACTGCACCCCATCAGAGCTATGCTTTTCCCCTAATGGCCTCTTTCAAACACACTGCTAATGCTGTTCAGGATTGCTTTGATGACATGACAAGGAGCTCAAGGTGCTACCCTGGCCTCCAAATTCCCCTGATTTTAAGTAAACATTTGATGGATTGCCTGGACAAACACGTTAGATCCATGGTTCTGCTTGAAGGTTGTAAAAGCCCCCAGATACCACAGGACACCTACAGAGGTATTGTAGAGTCCATGCCTCATGAGGTTGACCTCCAACATATTAGGCAGGTGGTTTACGGATTGTGGGTAAAACAAACGAGTCACTTTGCATGTTTAAGGTGGTAGTAACTTCAAGGGCCTGCAGTTGGCGATGCACAAGGATGATGATAATGTGGGCTGTGTGATGGGATTCATATATTGAGAAAAGGTGGTAGAGTAGAGTGAATGTCTCGATCAACGTGCGGAAAATGGGTTGCAAAGCATATGGTAATGATTTTCAAAAACTAGTGTTTCGAAGTGTACTTTATTCCGAATCATGGACCAAAAGACATTACTATTAAGTATGTTTCAATCACACAATCAAAGTAAAGCAAAATCAAAAGTACAAAACTGTTAAGTTGATTTCGGTAATGTAATGTAATTTGATCATGGGTGCCCAAACGTGCTGCTGTATTCCATGATTAGGTTAAAAAGATCCCTTTAATATGTGCCCCAAACAGGAGAGTGAGTTTTTGAGTCATCAGCTGCTTAGTCACAAGCGCTGCACCTTTAAAAAGTCTTTAAATAGCGGGGAGAAAAATCCTCGCCTGCCATTGATTTCCTATTCATTTCTCTAGCTGGCCAAATCAACAAGTACAACAGGCAATCATAAAGCTGACTTACAGATCCATGTCCGAGACCCAGCCACGACACCTTCTGAATCCATTACCTTCCCTGTAAAGCCATTAGCTTTCAAAAGCATCACTCTGCTTCTTTCATTGCTTTAATGCGAATTAAAAGAATGTAGTGGCACTTGGAGAAAATTACCATAAGGGTTATGACCTGCTCGGCTATAGCGTTATAAAACCAGACACCAAGCCAGACCGTTTCTGTGTCAGACTGATAGGTTTTTTAACACCCCCGAATTAACAATCTCTGCTTTTTAATATGTGACTTCATTCGGCAGCTTTTTTCCCCCTACTTTAGTCACAAGGCCTATAAATTGTATATCCAAGGACGTGTCCTGTTTTACTCGTCTTGAAAAATGAACTGATGAACTGAAAGATTTATGATTTATCACAATTGCAAACACAGCAGTAGATCCTGCACCAACGGGTACAATTTGTCCCACAGATAAGGGTCAACTGAGTCAAGGGGCCAACCTGTCTCTGTTTAGCTCAGGTGATAGAGGTTTGGATCAACAATGATATACAATTTATTTAACCAGGACTAAGTAAGCCTCTTGGTGCTATTTAGGCTTGAACCATGAAGGCTATGAAATGCCTAGTCTCAAGCTGTGGAGAACATGGGGGGGGGGGGTATTATAAACCTGGCCTGGATGATTTACCAGTCCACCCCAGGGTCCACAGGATGATCACTGACCTGCCTTTCTTCGGTCAGATCCCCAAATAAGACGGACGCTTCACCTGAGTATTTCTGTAGAAAATTTGTGTATTTAAACTACTAATCAGAAGGTTAAGTTCAAATCCAGGCTCTGCCCAGATGCCACACATGGGACCCTGGTTAAAACAGTTCTTAATTCAACTTAACTGTACAACACTCTGTATAAAAGTGTCTTTTATATGCCGTAAAAGCAGCAACAAACAGGTTTAGTGTATAAAGGTCTGAATTTCTCTGAAAGATTGTGAAGTCCCAGTTGCTCTGTTGTAAGTCTGTTGTGAGTCTCTCTGAATAAGGGTATCAGTGTATATGTAAGTTCGCTAGCAGACTGAAATAAAAGTTAGCAAGATGCATAACTCCATCTCGGTGGGTGGATAATTAAAAAAGAGTGATGATTGATAATAAAATGATGCATGCAGCGAGAAAGCTGATAGCAGCTACATAATTGTGCGTGTGAAAGCATGTGTTTGTGTGAAATGTGGAAAACTATTTTCTAACATGACATGATCTTGAGCGAGCGAGTCTCAATTCAGCACGATCTCAGGGCTACAGAAAGATACGGTTCTTAGTGTAGCAGCTCAGCTTTCTGCTTTCAGTTTGCTGCGAGTTAGTCGGCGAGACGTCCCGCTCCTATTTCCTCCACAGCCGGAATGTTAATTTGTTATGAAGGTCATTGATAGAGAGTAATAATCACCATTGGGGATCTAACAATTTGCCATTTCTGAGAATTGCAGCACAGATGACTCAACTATTAATAGACTCCCCACCCTTTAATATGACTAAAAATTATTCTGGTGATCCTACAGGCCGGAGAGAGGGGTCTTGCGGCTTTATTTCTCTCTGTCTGTAGATATATCTGACATTTGGAGCAAATTAACGTGAATCTTAAGCCTGGTAAAAAGTGTTGTATGACAGGATATTGAAAATTAAATCACATTTTTGGCATAGAGACGTACTTTTTTATTTTCACCTCTTTCCCTCTTCCTCTCTCTCTCTCTCTCTCTCTCTCTCTCTTCCTCTCTCTCTCTCTCTCTCTCTCTCTTTCCCTCTCTCTCTCTCTCGCTTTCTTTCCCTTTCTCTCTTTGACTGTGTTTGTACAATACCACCAACATGCTAACACTTAAACACGACCCGAGATTCCATTATACGGATTTGATGCGCCAAAAATGTTTACAACTAAACAATAACAGTTTATTTCAAAACTCATTTGCTGCCAGCCGGGCCTCCGCCGAGGCCTTCAGACATATGAATCTGAATTTGTCAGGCGAGCAAAATCATTCTGGCCCGAGCTATTTTTATCAACCACCAAGCATTCGTTCTTTTTTTTAACCGATCAGCATTTACGGAACGGAGCATGCAAGTCGAAGCCGTTATCTACAGAGCCTCAACATCTCAAGCCTAATTACAAATTAATCTGAATCTGTGTATCTGCAGCAACTCTAATAACTTTACACGCTAAGATCTATCTCAAATATTTATAAATATCTTAATATGGCGCCATTGAAAGGGATGAGCGTGACATAATTGCCTGCCGTCTGCAACCATGCAGGGACTTCAAGGCCAGAGATTGCGAAAATGAATAACTGATCATTAGCTTGATAAGCAAGAGAGTTCAAGTTTTGGTTTGATTATTACAGACAATCGGGGGATAAAGAGCAGCGGCGGAAGGTCTTACATGTCTTGTGCATCTGTCTGTCTTTGATTAAAGGTGCAGTCAGCAGTTTGTAATGCAGGAAATTCACTTTTTTGAGTTCTCATTATATTCCTGAAACTTTTAATGAACTCTGATATCCTAAAGAGAAGGAAATTGGAAATTGTGTACCATGAAGGTTCAACCAATCTGAAAGGTGTATAATAATAAAAAATAGCATTAATCATAACAACTGGGCACACATGTTGCAGTGGTCTAATATGTTACAATACAACCACAGCAACAGCAACCCAGGTTTGAGTCCTGGTGGTTCCTGGCCAGGCTGGGCCTCACATGCAGGCACAATTTGCTGTGGCCTTGGTGAGGGAGACTGGTCTGTTTCTTCCTCATGCTCTGCAGTAATGATTTATACACACTCCATGGCATGCTTACTCCTGCTTCTGTGTAGTCTAGGGATATGCACTTGAGCCCCCACCCCATATTCATGGTGTGCCCAGTATGTACCTGGTTTTGTTTCCGTGCCCTGTGTGTTCAGAACTAAATACGTTCATGTTTTATCAGCTTTAAATACTGTATGAACTTTTCAGAGAACAAGTAACAAAACCATCACCATGCTTATGAGTTGGCAACTTAATGCTTTAATGCTTTAATGCTTAATGCTCCATAAATCTTCAAGAAAGACTTATTTTGACCACAGGTGTCCAAACTCTTTACCTTATCACGTGTGCTCTCTGCACCCCTTCTTTTAATGGGAACCCGGCGTATTCTAACACTGCAGTGAACCTCTGGGCACCTTGACTGCTGTTAACTGCTTGTGGCACGAGCAAAGGAAATGGATCATTAAATGAAACGAGTCAGGGCCAACCTCCCAGGCTCCCAGAGCTGTTTCCAATCAGATAGCTTCCTTAAGCAGGAGCCAAAGTCTCACAGAGAATTAGCTCTTTCCCCCTCTATGCCTCCCGGACCGCCCCGGTTACCATCCCTGTGACTGTAAACTGCTTTGGATTTTCAGAGGAGACGTCTTTTGGAGAGGTAAACTCTTCAGATGCTCTTCACAGAGACACTGTCAGACACTTCATCTCTTTAGACAGTCTTTCATCTCTCTCTCTCTGGCCATCAGTCTTCTCAGACTTTGCCCTTCTCCACGCGCGGGCTTCCTAGAAGTAAGTGTAAGTGTGTGTGTGTGCGTGTGTGTGTGGGTGTGTGTGTGGGGGGGTGGGGGTGGGGGAGAGGGGCTATATTTATACAACCCAAAATAAAATGAATCCTTGCTGCCAATCAAAGAGCAAAATACGCATCACAGAAACACATTTTTAGAGATGCTGCAACTCACTTGTTGCCTTTTCGTCTGTATATTCCTCCATTTCGCTTTCATTTTTGCGACTGATAAATGAGCCATGTGCGATTCTCACACCTGTAGCATCCTTTCCTCAGCGCCACGATAAGAGATTTCATTAATGGCACAACATTTGGACTGAGGGAAACATAATTGCTCGGCTGTTGCTGTCTTTGCCGGCACCCTAATTTCCTCCTTGCCTTATTCTTGACTGCTAAGTGATCATTATATCAATTGTAAGGCGAGGTTACAATACTGACACACATCAAATCCTGTCCAGTACCAGAGAGTGAAAATAGATCCTGAAACGGGATGGATGGAAGCAGACGCAAGCATACGAAATGAAGCGTGGCAAAAGAATGACAGTGGAAGTGAGCGATAAGATCAATCGGGAAAGATCACACCATTCGGTAATGATTTAAGAGCTTGGACTGCTCCCTTTAATAGTCCTTGATGGATAACTGTATGAAAAAGATACATAATTTTTGACTTGCCATTTACACAGCATTGCACCTGAAAGCCGGCTGGAATAATAGACAGTTTAAAATGTCAGGGAACTAACTAAGAAAGAGAGACGGATCGGCCAGCAGAATCTTAATTAGGAAAGCCAGCTAATGGTCCTGGCAGCTCAAGAGGGAGGAAAGAGAGAGAGATAGAGAGAAAGGAAAAAAGAAGAAGAGTGGTTAGAGGAAGGAAGTGCTCCTCTGAAATACACAACATATCCTAGAATTACTTTGGACCAATTAGATAAAGCCTCTTCTCCTCCTTATTTGTAGTTCTTTTCTCTCTGTCTCTCTTCTGTTTTTTCTTTTTCCCCCAAAAGGCTGACCAGTCACATTACAAATATATATCTAGCTGTGAACCCCATAAAGAACACGCTCTGTCTGGAAAGGCATGTATAGGATTTACCTATCTATCCCAGAGCAGACCTGGGTGTTGAGCGCCAGCCAGAAGCGCATGATTGTGTTAATTAATCTGCCATTGTGAGCAGAGGGAACAGCTGCAGTGGCTCTCGTGGCTGCGTTGTCAAAGCAAAACAATGCCGTGTTAAGCTTCCCTCGCCCAATCTTCCCATTACAAAGCGGCTCCGAAATCATAAAATCCACAGATCAATTTTTACCAGTGCTAATGTCTGACCTTTAAAGGGAAAAGAGGTTTAGGCATGCCTACTTTCGGGCTTGAAATATGGTCAGATACGTGATACCTAGAAGCAAGGCCAACACCTTGGGCTTTGAAAACATACAGATTGGGAAAAGGACAGGAAAAAAGGTGTTGGGTAGACAGGAACTGAGCGAGAAAGAGAGAGTGAGAGAAAGAGAGAGAGAGAGAGAGAAAATGCATGAGAGAGAGAGAAGCAAAAGTGGTCTGATCTCTTAAACAGAGACAAACAGAAGAGCACCAGGATCCACCAGCTGCGCGCTGGTATTTTAAAACAATACGTCTAACGCGATTAGGAGGCAGCCATCGATCTCTGTTATGTGGATTTAATTTACGAGGAAAAGCAAAACAGAAGGATGGGAGGGGTTCACAGACTAGTTCTGTGACAGGTTCAGATGCATGACTAACAGGCAAGCTAATGCAAAAAGGTGCAGGCTTAAGGAAAGAGCAAGGGCCAGATATTACAACCAACACGAACCGCGGCTAAAGATTTGGTTACACACTGTCAGAATGTACGGCGGCCTAAAGTGAAACCAAGAAACAGAACATGTAAACGTAATAAAGTGATTGTTTTTGCATTGTTTTTTTGATTGTTCATTAAAAAACCCTGTTTGCATTGGATTACTTTCTTAGTGTAACATATGTAATGGAATTTGATTATAAAATTATAAAACAAAGGCTAAGAGATGCTAAAGTTTGCAAAGATTGGAATAAAGATCTGTAGAAAAGAAGATTATTTACAAATCCAAATCCAAGGTCACAATTTTTGGGTCCAGTCGTCGACAGTATGATATATGGTCATTATAGCATTGCTAAAACAACAAATCTAATGTTGGCCTAAGACTTTTGTACAGTACTGTATATAATATTAATTAAAATCACCCCTTTAATCAACTCATGCTGTTCTTGTGTATTTTGTTCCAATCTCCTGCACAGATCTCGGAGTCAAGTGAGAAAAGAGCTCTTTTGACATCCAGTCCATTTAAATGTAGTGCAGTGACTTTTTGAAAGCCTCTATTTGTAGACTTATCTAACTGACATTCATCTCTTGTTTAAAGATTCTATGGTGAAAATCGGCGGTCAAGAACCTTTTTTTTTCCACACAAGGTACCATCTGCTTCTAAAATGAAGGAGATGTGCGTCCAGACGGTACTAAATGATCAGAGCACCGCTGAGTGTGGTGAAACACAGTAGGTGATTCTGCTCTAACTTTCTCAGGGGAGGAGGAGAAAAAAAACAGACATGGCATATCCGGATGGGAATAAAACCAGAGAGTGCCACATGTAAAAGAACAAACTACTCGAGGATCTCATGTAGTTTTACATAAAATGTATAACCAGACATTACCATAGTCACAATGTTTTGTAACAATGGTGTTTTGGGTATTGCAATATAAATAAAAAAAAGAGTATTTTAAATTGTATTTAAAGAAAATTGTACACAGTGCAGGGGCAAACCCATGCCATTTCACCTTGTTACAAAATGCACAAAACATACTAACTTACACAGAGTCTCTGAACACATGAACCAAGTTCTCAAGAACAGTCTCTAGGCCAAACTAACATTTGCAATAAACTTAAGAATCTGTCATAAACCATATGGTAATTAGAGTTCAGTATGTTGTGTTCAAATGCAGTAACAATATATGTAAGAGAATCCAAATAAGTAAGGGCTTAAAATCAAACAAATTGATTGATTTTTGGGGGCATAGTTGGTCATGAAGCACAGGTGGCATGTGGTCCCTCTGTTTGGTCCCAATGAAGAATGCATTAGACAATACAGGGTGAAATGAATGTGTGAATAGTTCTCTGCACATCCGGATAAAACACACTGCCATGGTAAGGTGTTTGGACAGTACTTGTGTATGTGCAAATAAGCTTACTGAGGTCTTTGTGGGCTATTTCTGTCAGGGACTCGGACAGGGTTAGGCAAACATAGTCAGAGAGAAAGGCTGGAACAAGATTCTCTGGAAGCACCACAGGGGGGGACGATGCAGCTTTCTTGTGTCCCGGTTTCCAGAGAGACAGGGATGCGACTTGAGGAACTCATGCAGCTCTCTGGACCACATTTCACTCTGCAGTGGGAGACCGTCTGTTTAGGCAAAATTTCTCCAAAAAATGCCCACCAGGCCTGCAGAGCTTTTTAAGGGTAGAAGACCTCCCCAAGGCTGACTCGTCTTACTCTGTGTTTTAACATGAAATCAGGTTGATCAAGAAGACATGACAAGGCAGAATGAAAACAAGGCCCAAAAAATTTCACTAAATTCAAAAAGGTGGTACAAACGTGGATTCATTCAAAAGTTGAATGTAGGTAGATAGACAGACAGACAGACAGATACTTTATGGATCCTGAAAGAAATTTAGCAACGTAGTGTAAATGTATAATGTAGTAAAGAATGCAGGGAGTATGTATGGAGTAGTCACACTAGTCAAACAACCCGCGCTTTGGGGGTCAAATGTGCTCAGGCACGGTACAGTGTGAGTACAAAAGGTTTCAAGCAGATCCCCTTTATATCGTTTAGAGGAACCTTTTGATATATTTAAGGATTTAACTGGCTATTCTCTTAACACATCAACTGTGAGTTAAGGGTTTCACTAAAGGTACTAGCATGTGGCATGAGGTAGTGTTTGAACATTACATGAATTGCATGAACAAAATGTATAACCGGTAATTATCCAAAGATAAAAAATGAACTTTTCAGGGTGCTAGCTAATGTAACATGGGGAATCTGAGACTCAGGATTGTCTTACCCCAACAAACTGACGGGTAATCCTATTTTTGTAAATGGTCTTTTCAGCTGTAAAGAATGGCCAAGCATTACCTGGACATGTGACGACTGCAGGCCCAGCTCCCACCTTACCAGCACTGAGACCAGAAACAGTCAAGGGCTGTTATACACACCAGCTGTGCCAAAGAACCTAGAAAGCTAGCCCACAGTGGGCAGCATGAAGCTTCCTGGACTTTACAAGAGTGCCAAGGGTGAAACCTGACTCTATAACTGACCTCTCTTCACAAAAAGTGGACATCGAACCAGAGTCACTTAATAGTTGAAGACAGACCAGTCTATTCTTTAAGGAATTGCATTTTAACTGTCCATCACCATGTATAATTTTGCTGGGACATCCTTGAAGTTTGGGCTGCGATCCGTATAGTTTCCTGTCTGTTGGAGTGCCTGTATGAAATCCTTTTCCTATGCCTATGCCTCTGTGTCAAACGTCAAAGGTCGAGTGAAACCAAAATGCAAATAATTTTTTCATTATTATCCAGGTCGTCCTTATTTAATATCAAAATAATATTATCTATAACAAACAAAAGATGATAGATTTGCCCCCACGTTCCAAACAGAAGTCATGGAGTAGTATTCTGTTCCACTGCTTGTGTTAATGCGTGTGTGTGTGTGTGTGTGTGTGTGTGCTTGTGACAAAGACAAGCTGGAGGAGGATCTTCTGAAAGCTTGCAGATGGAGAACGATGCCATGGTGTGAACACGCGTCTCCAAAGTGTCGCTTGCTCGCCCATCTCACCTGTCCGCCAGGCAGCGTCACAGCGAGCCGTCAGATGCTCCACTTACCGCTACAGTAAGCATGAGATAAGAAAAACCTGACTGTTAGCGCGCGTTCCATCAGCGCGCCAAGCCTTTCAACACCGCGCTTCAGCGTTTACGAGACGCTGGAAACCTTTTGCCAACGATTCATTATCATGTGCTGGATTGTCGTGTCGAGCTGCAGCCTGTTATAGCGCCGTGGTTCAGATGGAGAGCAAAAGACCCAGACGATTGGAATAAAGATGTGTTGACTTAAGATCTGTGCCCACACCAACTACTTTTCTAGCTGTGCAGAACCGTGTTAGAAGTAAAAATACATTTTTATCAAAATAGATCTTTATTGACATCCTGCCATGTTCTGGCTGTGAGCAGCTTGTGTCTCATAAACCAGAAATGTCCTCCAAAGTTTTTTTTTTCCCTTCTTTCCAAAGTCTAAGTTCCACTTTCATCCCGACTTTTCTCGCTTTCTTCAGGAGAACCGTTGGGAAAACACAAATCTAGAAACCTGCTGTTCAGGCCCAGATGTGCAAAGCAAAGTGGGAGCGAAGGGACTTGAGGAAAACCGATTTGATGGTCTTTCATGAAATCCTGAAGTCTGTGTCTAAAAGGAAATACCTGTTCCTGGCAGGGGAAGTGCTTTAGTAGCATGGATCATACCTTACCTGCAGCCTGAGCCAGGAGAGGTGGCATTTAGACATATGGTCCCTAGCGATGGGCTCATGGAGCTCAGTCGAGGTTTGGGGAAAGCAGGCAGAGCTGCAGCCTTAAACCCCCACTAAACCTGCTGCCTCTAGGGAAGAGAGGAAAACTTCTCATAGGGCTCCTGCTTGAATGCCCGAAACCTTCAGACCCATGGGTACATTCAACAAAATGCCAAGGCCTTCAGAACAGCCTAGCATCTGATATTTTAGTATCTTATCTTAAAGCCCAACAGTCCTGAGGGATTCGTTTGAGTTTGTTGCCTCTTCAGATCAGGATGACCTAGTTTAAATCAAATAATAATAATTATACAAATGGAAACAAATTCTAAGAACCAGTTACATTTAAGATTTTACAAAAAAATATTTTTTAATATTTTTTTTATTTTTAAAATATTTTTAATCATTAAAAATAATATTTTAATATTTATTTAGCTTCTGTATATTTAATCCGTTACTAGTAACTGGCCACTCAAGGAGGTTGGGTCCCTTTTTGTGTTTTGGTTCTCCTAAGGTTTATTCATTATAACTTTTAAGGAGTTTTTTTCTTTCCACTGTTGCTTTAGGTTTGCTCAATTTGGGATTGGCCTTAGATATTGGAAGATCTAAAATCTAAAATTGTGAAGATGACTATAAAAATAAATCTGACTGACCACACCTGGCATTAACCCATCAAGTATTTATGTGGCTCTTCTGAAATAGGGAAACACACCAAATACTAATTGTTTTTTTTTACTATTTTTTTTGCAAGAATGCAACTTTTTAGTCATGTTATGCGGATTATATGATTTCTTATAGAAATACAAGGTGAGTCAAGAGTCACAGGACACAGGATGTCATAAGACACAGCTACATTGTGGACTTTTCGCAAAGGCTGCCAAAACTACAGTCCAGGTTTCTCTGAATTTGGTTAAGAGGGATGTAACAATGCTGTGTGAAATTGGTATTTCTGGGTGCTGATTGTTGAAATCTGTAGCTATGATACGGCAGCGGTGTTCCCCAGACAACAGTTTTGACTTTATTGTGTTGGTAACGTTTGAAGAATTATTACGTTTTTTTTTTTGCTGCAATTCTTATCTTCTTTAATATGCTACTTAATCACCTTCATGATGGAAAACCTTGCACTTGATCCAGTATGGTGGCATTCAAGATGGCAGCCATGTTCTGGACTTAACCTAAAAGATAATCCCCCTCACTCATTACTTACTGGGGTATACAGATATATCACTTTCCCTTTTGTTTCTGAAATAAAAGAGTGTCCTGTGATTTCTGACTTATCCTGTACATTAAAGCATAATAGAAAGCATTTTCACTAGTGCCCTCTCTGTGTATGCAAAGATTTCGACAGCTCAGTCTAACAACAACAACTACAACAACAATAATACATCTAGTCAGTAGATAACCATACCCAGAGCGACTTACAAATGCTGGTTAAAGGCCTTGCTCAAGGACCCAATGATGGCAACTTGGCTTTGAACCTCGGCCTTTCTGATTCATAACCTAGTACCTTAACTGCTAGGCCACAACAGGCCCAGGAAAAGAAGCCCTGCAAGTGTTTCAGGTTTTAACTGTTAGTGGTGACTTGAAATGATCAAGCATTTGTCATTTTTAATTTACTGAGTCAACAAAGTCATATTTAACCATCAGTGCCCTAACTTTGAATACGACTATATTAATAAGTGGTAAATCTGAGGTCCAGGTCGATAGAGGAGACGTCCACGTGAACAGAGAATGACAGTGAAACACTGCAGGGCGAGCTTTTATGGATACGTAATACATGAGATAGAGGTGAGTGGAAAATTACTGTTATTATGAGTCAGTGTTACAACCTCCATACCTCCTATAGGACTCGCTCCCTCATGAGACGTGACATTTAAACAGGTAGGGTGAAGTTAACCTCGCAACCTCGGCTCATGTATTTCCCGCTTCCGTTTTACTTCGTCTGCTCAAACGAGGGGGATCATGATAAAACGTTCCTTGATCACGATAAAACAGGATTTCTTCTTTAAAATCTAAACCATGGTTTTTATCCAGGATTTTGATGACACCCTTTAATGAGTTTAAGGAAGAAAAAAAATCTGGAATGATCATGGGAGGCCCGGTTTCGACAGTATGCATAAATAATTGCAAACGTGTTAGTGTAATGATGCCCACACGTTCCGTTAGGCTACGTTAAGAGGAAGAAGGAGCACAGCTGTAAGCTTTTGCACTGTTCTTTAGTTCCTCTGCTGTGAATTAAGTCTGCTCGCTATTTTGTAAACAAACAGCGCTAACAGCCCTTTTCGCATGAAACTTAAAGTCAAATAACATATGCTATTAACAACAATAGGTGTTAACCGACTAAATTGCAACTGTGCTAGATCTTATACAAACAAACACCACACTTTGTTACCACGACAACTGAAACAATGCGATTCCCCCCGGAGTGCTCGGCGCTGCCACTTCTCGTATGCGATGTGTGAAGAACTACAACAGCCACAGTGTGAGGTTTAAAGCAAATCGACAATATTGTGCAACATTTAGGCAAACCAATAGAAAAAAAAGTCTTGAGGGGAATTCTAAATATTTTTCTATGAACCAGGAACAATTAAACTTTCAGCTCAATCATTATTTTCTCTTCTCTTTCTTTCTCTCTCACTCTCTGTCTCTTTTTTTCATGTCGCATTCCAGAGTAGCAAAATGAATTCAACTCCAAACCTAATTAATCCACAAAGGTTTCATGTCTTAATCCCCAAAGTCAAGGGGGTTATTGTCCTCACAAATGAGGTCAGTGTGTCTCCCAGTGGAAATATGGGAACAGCAGTGCAACTGAGAGAGCGAGGGAATGTGAGAGAGATTTTTTTTTCTTAGCGTGACTACAGTTGAACTTGTGGAGAGGTTCGGCGAGGGCAAGCAAATGGGGTTAAACGTACAAGGAGCTCCTGTCTAAACACCTCCGCTTATTTCTTACTCACAGGTGAATTATCTTCATTTTTGCTTTGAATTCTGCTAGACAATGGGTCTTAAGTGGGTCTGTTGTCCGGTTTGGAGGAGTAGAAGGATGGGATGCCACTCGAACCTTCCTTCTTTTTCCTTTGAGGTGACAGAAAACTGTACTGATGTAAAACTTGAGTTGAATCCCTTGACTGGCCACCTCTCCCCAGTATGCAACCACAGTCCCAGCCAGGTGCCAAAGCCTGATACCTGCATTTCCACATAATCCAATTCAGGACCATGCAAAGCTAAGGTCAGCACAAGGCTTAAGGTCAGAATTAACCCCATAGATAACCCTAATCCATTGCAGAACACGGGGAGAAAATACAAACTCTACACAGACAAAGTCCAGGACGAAATCAAGCTGGAGTTGTAAAGCACCTGTCTTAGTAAAAATCACAATAATAACTGTAAACTGTAAAGACAATAGTTTTGACATCTCGTTCTTTTAACTTTTGCAACCCGTACAGCTCTGATCCATCACATTCCTTTCACAACGCTTCAAAGTTTTACTTGCTATGTTTGTGTGTTTTTCATTTTGTCCTTTACACACGTTTTCCTCGCCTTGCATATCCGGTGTTGTTCTATTCAGTTTTTAAGACTTTTAATGAATCCCTCAATTCTTTTTCACCTCCTTCAGCGCTGCACATGGTGTGATCTTTGCAAAACGCCCACACCCACTCCTAAGGAGAACACCTAAAGTACTAACTACAGATTCTGTTCTCACACTATGATATTTTTCCAGAACCCAGTTACCCAGAAAACAACGGAGGATCCCAAGCCTTCCTCACCAACTCACGCAAACAAAACTTACCTGCTGGAGCACACAGGGACCTTGCAGCGATGAATATAAAGCCTAGAGATTTGTTATATTCTGTATTAATATCATAAAGTATTTCATCTTTCTTTATTTTTACTGTTTATTTAATTACACTCTATATCATATTAATTATAGTATCTATTTCACTGTACCGTTGATTTTATTTGTTATACTCTAATTATATCATTCATTTTATTATATTATAGTATTATAATATTATATGATCTATTTTACCATAGTATTTAAACATATTCTATATTTAATTTATAATATTCTTTATTTCCTATTATATATTTTGTGTTATATGCTATATTAAATTATATTTGCTATTGAATTAAATTATATTAATTATAATTATAGCCTTTATTTTATTTATTGCAGTCTGCATTATTACGTTACTATTGTGATTTATTTTAATTCTTAAATTCTCTATTTAATTGATTATAGTCACTATAGTTTATTATATAGCTATGCTATTTATTGCATTATATATTTTTCATTATTTTTCTGTTTTACTATATTCTATTGTTTTATATTTTATTTTACCATTATTTTAATATTTTTATCCCTAATTTTAATTATTCTATCTAGCTTCTGTGTATTCAAACATTTATAAAAAACATTTTTAAACATGGATTAATCATTGAATTTATTTCTTGATATAATTTTTACATCTAGACTTCCCTAATGAGTTTGGGAATTTAGGGAGCTTTTTCTTTCCACTGTCGCCCTAGGTTCTTTATTATAAAAACACCATTTGTAGAATGTCTTGTGTCTTGTTTTGGTTACATTTCTCCAGGAGCTGCTTTCAGCTTTGTTGTTCAGTGTGTTTAACTAAGACATGAAAACTTCAGCTTGCTGTGTTTTATTAGTTTAGGCAGACAGTGTTACTGTTACTTACTGTAGATATCCAAGTAGAATAAAAAAGTTTCTCACACATTTATGATTGCATTGGCAGAAGGTTTTATCATCCCTCTTGATTCATTATATTAAAGAAAAGTAGCCATAATGCACAATGTAACAGCCATGTCAGACCTCTTGTTTCCACGGTAATAGAGACTAGGGGCAGATTGGATGCTTGGATGCTAAGAACCTTGACACACAGATGACAGTGAGAGATTTGCCATTTTCTCAACGACAGGACAGAAGACACTCAAGCCCACTCAGCTCCCTCTCGATCTGCTGCATGTGTTGCTTTGCCAATGCTTGCAGGCATGAGCTATGTGACCCTCAGTGGCTCCACCAAAGCCTGAGGGAACTATTTGAGCGATAACCAAGAGTTCAGCACCTACAGGTGACGCAAGGCCAGCCAGCAATGTTCCAATCTCCAAATGGCAGGCAACAGGCAGATGAAGGGTGAGCGTGGCAAAGCCGGCCCAACAGCTTGGAGAAATCTGCCATCTATGGCTGTGTACAGTAGCACAAACTGTGGGTTAAAAAGAAAAACGGAGCATACTGTAAAGGCATGGTTTCAAATTGGCAAAAAAAAGGGACCACCACAAACAGAACAAAGAGCTTCTCTTCTACCCACACTAAGCGGAGGCTCCGTATGAACCCAGCATGCCACACGGTCTCATTAGCAAGAGCGCCACTGTTTATGATTACCCATAATTACCAGCACTCGAACAAGACCTAAGACGAGGAAAAAGAACATAAGAGGAGGAAGGAAGAAAAAAAAATGAAAAAGAATAAAACAGCAAGAGAGGCAGAGAGGATCCACGGAGAGATCACGGCTGTACACTTCATACAGACGTCTTCGTCGCCGTAGCATCATCATGCCTACCTCAGTCTTCGCTTCAGCTGACAGCAGGAATTAAATCCATAAACAGCTTTTATTTTGGAAGCAGACTCTAGGAATCAACTGTCAAAGTCAATGTTTGTTGATTATTATCAGAACCTTTATTGCATTTTTAGAACGTGACATTAAAAAGCCTTCGTTCATGCCTCGGGTGCTGACGCGACATGATGGAACGTGAAACAAAGACGATGCGTGCACAAGATCTAACCAGCATAGACAAAACTCACAATATCGCACTTTGGTAGCTCAGGTTAAAATACTGGAGGTTAAATTACTGGACTGTCCAAGTCCTGTGGGAGAAGGTTCAAGATATAAATTTCAAGCCCCAGTGCTTGCATCCTTAGATCCTCATCAGGTGTAGTTTTCAAAAATCTAAATCATACCATGGCACAGAAACCATGCACGCTGGGCTAGACGATAAATACCTGACCCTTTTTCAAGTATGGCACGAGAGACAGATAGATAAATGTAACTATTTTTTTTTACTGTTCCCACTGTAACATAAGTTTTAATAATAACTATGAGACTGTGGTGACACAACGTTTGTAGCTGGACTATGAACCAGATGGTCCTGGGTTCAATGATCAGCACTGCCAAGCTGATACTGCTGGGCCCTTGACCACAGTTCCAGTGTTTAAGTTAAGTGTTGTAAGACTGTATCCCCCTAGATGACGTACAATTTAAATTACAGACCATAAATGTTAATCTCCATTGTCTAAGCATATTCTGGACAAGGTTACTGTCCTCTGCAGACATCAGGGATGATCCCTCAAACTGGCCTATGGTCTGACACAACCAGAAGGCACCAACTGCTGGTTTAGCCCATTAAAGTCGTTACATTTATTTAGACACCAAATGTAACTTTTCCAGATGCTATTTAATTTGCAATCTGTTCGATTTTCGCTAACTTTTGTTGGACAAAAAGCTCACCAACCAGTCAGCACGTCTTCTGCTCTTCATGAAGCAGCTCCTTTATTTTCAGTCTGCCTCTCAACTGGCAGCCTTTCCATATTTGGCACATGTTGTTACCGTACCTCCTTGGAACCACAGAGCCAGTTCAGGGTAGGATGATGTTAATTAAAATAATACTAATACTATTAAACATAATTCTATTTCAGTAAAAGCTTATACTTGATGTATAATTGCATAGACCACCTAAATCAAATAAAGGTGTTAAAAATGTATAGTTCTTGGAAAAGACGGTTAAACTCCATTTATTTTTGCACAATCACATGTACCTAATATACGTTCATCACATGAAGAAGACATTATGTTTATCTGGTTTCTGCTTCCAAAAAAATTGAACCAGGTGGTTAAAAACAATGCATCTCATCCGGTGTGTGTTGCATCTGCAAAAACATTGTGTGGACATTTTTGCAAAGCTTTTTTTGTGTTGTGTTAATAAAACAACTTATGGCATGCTATACATATATTGGTCACTATAGGCATTTTATTATCATCACTCATTTTTATTCATCAGCGTTAATAAATCTCCAGGCTATTTTCTACCAGTTAATTATTATTACTCATACCAGTCTTAGAAAGAATCAGATTTTTTCTGATTTTGCATTATTACAACATAACTTATTACGCACTGCAATGTTTCTGTGAGTCTAAGGCCATACCATTTAAACTATGGCTGCAATTAATAGCTGATAAGATCCTATCACAGAGGTACCTCTTAAAAGTACATACTTTTAGATACATACATACTAAAAATTTAATAAATAAAATGTTCCTTATCGTTGAAGGTTTCCAAAAGAATTACAAAAAAGTGCTGCGTGCTTCATTATGGTTAAAAGCCCTCTGGTCACTAGTCCGCCTATGAATGTTTGTTATTGAATAATGACAAGCCAGTGGCTTCTTTAAATTGAGACCACTTTCAGTGGAACGAGACAGAGAGAAAGAGAGAGAGAGAGAGAGAGAGAGAGATCTTGTTCTCCTTTCCTATCATAGAGGATGTACAGAGGAGAAAAAGATTTAAACGAAAAAAAAAAACACAATTGTTTATTGATTTTATAATAGGCTTAGTGCCAGAGAAATAAAGTGGAGGTCAGCAAGCAAGCCCCAGCATGGAATGGTGGCGTGACAAACACGAGCTTACATGCAGGTAACAAGGTCCGTGTCGAAACGCTGGGATATAACTCGGCCCCACTTTACCCCGGCAACCACAAAGCAACGCATACACACAAGGTATTGTTTTCTGTCTCGTTTGCTGTGTTTCTCATCAATTCGGGTAGCAAGACAAGAGTTTTCGGGAAGAAAAAAACATACGAAAGACAGTACTCACAAACACTCTCTGGCCACTTTATCAGCACGTTAACACAAATATCGAATCAACCGATCATATGGCAACAACCCAGTGTATTTAGTCATGTAAACATGATCAAAACAACCTCAGGATGAGCATCAAAATTGGGGCTTAAGTAACTTATGACTCAGAAATTGCTGATCTGCATAGACCAGATCTGCAGGGTTTACAGAGAAAAAGAAAAAATATCCAATGAGGGCAGTTATTCGGAGGTCAGAGAAGAATGGTCACACTAGTTTGAGCTCGTTACAAACGAGGAGCATCTCAGAAATAAACAATATATCAAACCTTGAAGCCACAGCAGCATAAGAACACACGAGGTGCCACTAATATCACTAAGAACAACAGAAGGTTGGAAAAACGTTGCCTAAATTCGAACAAGGTTAAATTTCTGCTGTGACATTCACATGGTAGGATCATAATTTGGCGTAAACAACTGAAAATGAAAGTCTGGATCCATCCTGTCTTGTGTCGCCAGTTCAGGCAGCTGGTGGTGTAACAGTGTGGAGGGTATTCCCTAGGCACTGTTAAGGCACAACTTTATGAGTACGACTTACCATTATCTGATGGCTACTTCCAGCAGGCTAATACTCCATGTCACAAAGCTCTAATCATCTCAAGCTAGTTTCTGGAGCCTAACTGTAAGTTTACTGTACTGAAACAGATCCACAGTCACTAGATCCCAGTAAAGAATACAACTCGGGGATGTGGTGCAACGGGAGATTTACATTATCGATGTGCATACGAACAAAGCTACTGCAGACTGTGTGATGATATCATGTTAATATGTTTACAGCACCTTGTTGAATCAGTGCCACTACTAAGGAGGATTACAGAATGAAGAGCACATTAAAGTTATAGCATTAACAGATGTTATATGGGATTTGACCTCACGAACCAGTAACAGTTAGTAGGCAAATGACTAAGTTACCCCCAAACTCTAGATTATTCATATAGGACATTCCATCCGGACAAGCGAGTGACTGGTCGAATCATAACTGTACATTTAAATAAAACCTCTGCATCTATGGACGGTCTGATCTGCACTGCTCGCAGCTACAAGTAGAGAAGATTCAAACTGCCCCTTCTTCTAATGACTCCATTTTGCCACCAGTCATGTTTGATTCGATCAACAAAACGAGTCAGGTATGCGACCCCTCTCTCCGCAAATCAGCCCGAGGTGCTAAAGGATCTGCGTCATTCTGTCTGAGAGATGAAGCCGGACGAGGGATCAGTGTGTATGCGTATGGCCTGATATATGGATGATAACACTAATTAGCTCATTTTGTTTGGGGCACAACACTCATTAAAAACCCAGTGGGGCCATTAACGCGAGCGTCCCTCCAAAACACTGCAACTGCCATATTAATCTGTGCAGCTCCCACTCTTAATGGCGAGTGCTCCAGGTTGGGCTGGGAAAGAGATTTGTGTCTTTGGAATTTATCCTTTTCCCGTACTCGCTCTCAGCGTCGTGTTTCTCCTTAATTCAAAGTGAGGCGGAGAGTCATTTTCCCCCTCGACAATTACCCCGTAGAGCTCCCACTCAGGGCCCTGCTCAGTGGTGGTGTGTGAAGAAGAATGAAGGATTCACTCACGCTTGGTTTGACAGTGTTTTCAGCATTAAGTGGTAATGTACCCGTAATACCACTGCTTCAGCGGGGCTTGCCACGCCATAAGGCGGCACTTAAAATCAGGCTGATAGTGCAGGCCTGCTAGGATTATCTCAGGAAAAACAGCATCCTGTTAATAGACGAAACACGAAGCCTTACTCTCGAGGGTCGGGTACGAGCGATTCTCTGTCGCGTTCTCGCCATATTTTAAGCATTGCAACCTGTTCTGGGATTTGCGTTCAGCTGTGTTTCGGGAACGATGCACCTACGAGCATGGCAAGCATTCGCTGAATGGCAGAGGATCCTGGAAATCAGAACAGAAACTCTTAACCAGTTTGAGCACATTGGCAATAAGGCCTGATTTGAATCCAGCTGAGCTCCGGTTGCTCTATGTCCCAACTTTGGAAGGAGGAGGGTGAAAAGGCTAATATCTTCCATCTCTGAGCTGGGTATTAACAGTGTTGATGAGATATATGAGTTTGCCATTTGCCCACGGAGCAGCGGAGCTCCGGCAGAACTCAGTACCATATGGCTGGTGAGAGATTTCCTCCCTCTCTTCCTCCTATCTGAGCTTGACAGCTGGATGCCTGCTAACAGGGGACGGGGAGCTTGGCAGCTGTGAGCTGAAAGTGTAGCTTTGAAGCAACGCAAACTTTCTACAGGTAGGTTTGGGGAGGGTGAGACGTATAGCCAGCGAACGGGGGAAAGGTGCGAGAGGGAAGGAGAGCAGAGCGGGGAGGAGAAGAAATGCTTCTGGGAGCATATTAAAACGTACAGCTGGCGAGCACGAACGTGAGGGGGCTTTTTTCGTGTTCTGATTTTTTTTTGTTCTTTGAGTAAAAAGAACCTTTCATCATCTAAAAAAAAACAGCTTCCTTTTGGATACAGTGATGCAAGTATGATGATGTTTTGTAAGGAATGAATAAAACACTCAACTCGTCTCACTTTGTGTTGTTTTAATCAACCGACGGAAAAAAGGCGGCAGCTGGTGTGGCACGCGAACCCAAAAACTTAGTTTTAAGGTAGGAGCGCTCTGCCTGTTGGGTTCAAGTGTCCCTGTGTGTAGGGGACTAAATAGCTCAGCTTAATAACTCATCTGCTGATGAGCACCACGGCTTTCCATTGGGGCTGCTTATCAGCCCTCCTCTGTGAGAGGGGAGGAGGCAAAGCCCAGAGACGCTGCAGTATCCTCCACTCCAGATAAAATAATTCACCTCTTATTAATCAAAAACCAACCACTCTAAACACAGGAGGTAGTAGCTTTCACGTGGCTACTTCCTATCACTCTTGGCAACAGTAAACAACAGAGGCGTGGATCATGGTTGCTGAAAAGGGCACTGGATCCTTACACAATTCGAAATGTCTACCACCGAAGTGATAAATGCCAAAAGCACTCGTACAAATTTCTACCTGACTGCTTAAGATCAGGACAGGTGGTAAAGGTGCAGAATGGAGAGCTTTGCATCCAGCTCGTCACCTGCAGGATGTCTGTGATATTCTTTCTATCACCTGCCCCCTTGTGCAGGGTACTCCTTGTGAACCTTCTATCACAAGTCCTCCTATCCAACTGCTTCTCAAAGCTGCCTTTCATGCTGAGAATGTTGTGACAGTTCCGTACAACAAAGTACAACTGTCAGAGGTGTCACACTCTGTGCAGTTGGCTCAAGTTACTCTGTGTTACCCCCGTCTGCCAGAGGTGGGATCAGTAGGGAAAAGATTTGCCTCTTTACTGTGTTTCCCAAATTTCCCATTACCATCCAAACTCTTCTGCCTCTATGCATTCTGTTCATTCTATCTCCTTCTGTCTCTCTATCCTGCTGTCAAGCCCATCTTTCCTTTTTTGCATTCCCCAATCCAGCTTACTCCCATTTCACAATTGCACCTAGGTCGCCGAAGACGACCTGGCTCTGGTTCTCTCATCCCACCATGCCCTCTCTAACCATCCCTAAATTTCCATTTCACTCCATCATACACACTGTTCTGCTCTCCTGCCTGCCGCTGCCAGTCCTCCCCCCCCCCTCCTTCCCACCCCCCTCCCTCTCTCTCTCTCTTTCTCTCTCTCTCTCTCTTTCTCTCTCTCTCTCTCTCCAGGCCCCCTGTTGCTGCCTGCTACCCTGAGCCGTGGTGTCGAGTTTGGCTAGAGTCGAGAGGAGCAGCTGGGCCAGGCTAACGGGGAATGATAATGACCTCAAAAATCTGCTCCTCGCTCCACAACAATAGGGTGCTCAGTCTAGTGGAAAATTGTGTTCATCAGCTAGCTCTGCTCTCTTACTAATTGACATTGCCAAATATTTTAAGAACAATTGGAATGCACGGCCACAGAAAAATGAAGATCTTAATCCGTGGAGCCTTTTTTTGCAGACCATTTGTGCCTTTGATTAGAAGATAACTATCGCTAAAAATTTGGAATAAAAGCAGAGGCAAACTTTTCATGTCATTATCTTCCTCATGTCAGTGTTGTGATGTTGACACAAAAGGCTTTTTTATGCAGCCTGTCAATGGGGTTAGCAGAGAGGGAGAGAGAGAGAGAGAGAGAGAGAGAGAGAGAGAGAGAGAGAGTGGAAAAAAGTAGAGATACTCATCAGTGCATGATAAATGCCCTCCAACCTCCCTGCCCCCTCCCCATTTCTGTCCCCGTCCTGTCCAACCCAGCATGGTTGTGGGAGAAAAGGGGCGAAGTGTGACAAGTGTTCCTTTCTCTAAAAACTGCCTTATTAATGTCTTACTGCTTATGAGAGTATGTAACACTAAAACTGAGAAAGAATAATAAAAGAAGAGATAGGGAGCAAGTGTGTGTGTGTGTGAGAGAGAGAGAGAGAGAGAGAGAGAGAGAGAGAGAGAGAGAGAGAGAGAGAGAGAGAGAGA
>JAUZST010037660.1:0-27528 GCA_034779995.1 Parotocinclus haroldoi | reverse complement strand
TCTCTCTCACACACACACACACACACACACACACACACACACACACACACACACACACACACACACACACACACACAATAATAGTCTGATAACTGCAGATATTCAGACTGTCAGTAACAGATCAATGAGTTTACCTGCACTTCATTAATCGTAACAGTAATAATAATAATAATAATAATAATATTAATGTTAAAGCTGCAGGTTTACTCAACTCGGGGAAATAATCCGATTTCTACCTTGCAACCAATAAAATCCCACGGAAACATGTGCCAAACTGCACATTTTAATATTTAATAATCAAATTTGACATTTTCTCGAGTATATAATCACACATACATTGCATATAGAGCGTTCGCTTCCTTTATTTCCATGGGGAGTTTCATTCCATGGGTTGCCAGATAAGTAAGAAACAAACAAACAAACTAAAGTCAGTGGAAAGCCGAATAAAGACTAGACTTTAAAAATATGCAGATCTGGCAACCGTGGGGAATGCTTAGGCACAGGCACAGGCACACACACACTACTTGGGTGTCAGTTTTAAGTGTGGGTTCTGCAGAGGCTTTTTTTTTTTTTTAATTGACACATTTCAGGAGTGTAAAACGTTCAGCGCTGGCTCTGGGCTTCCCCGTCTCACACTGCCACCAGGTAGCGCACACAGCCTCCGGTGCTCGTTTCATCGTTTCGGGGAAGACCCTGGGGCCTGGAGCTCTGTCCGGATCTTCTCTCTAAAGTGCATTATTTTACTCTAGTTACCTTTTATTTCTAATCTAGTTCCAAAATAGAAGTGGCGGCGTTACTGTTACTCTGGGGTTGTGAACGTTTAAGTGCTGTTCTTCCAGATTAGGACGAGCGCAGAGGCTTCATGGTTGTACTTCCATTCCGAACTAAAGGTCAGATTTGCAATTATTGTCGTTCATTTGGCAACCATTTCTTCAGAGTTGCTCAAAAACGCTCTTCTAGTTCTTGAGGCTCTCTCCAGCCCCTAACCTAACCTAACCTAACCTAACCCTGGACCAATCGCCATTCATTATATCACTCATATTTATATCACTCAAGTCAAGTCAGATTTATTCCTCTGGCGCTTTTTACAGTCTCAAAGCAGCTTTACGACATGAATCAACCAAACTGAGCAAGATTAGGGCGACAGGGGCAAGGAAAAACTCCCTCAAAGTTGTAAGGAAGAAACCTAGGGAGGAACCAAGTCTCCAGAAGGGACCCGACCTGCTTGGGTGTCCTAGATGTTACCTGAAACAGTACGATTGTAGTAACAGTACTCAGGGTTCCTATGCGCTGAGAAAAGTACCTACCCCTATGTAAGTGTATATTTCGCAAAGTGTTGCGATTATTTCCAGGGTTGCCAGGTCCCACAAGAGCATTCTCTACCTGGTCCACTGCCAAATCTGATCGCATTAAAATCAGGTAATGCTTTGAGTAATCAGAGTACTGAAATCAAATCCAGTACTGTAAATGAGCAATAATAACAGCGCTTTGAGTAATCAGGTTACTGGAATAAAATCCATGAATGTAAAAGAGCAATAATAACAGCGCTTTGAGTAATCAGGTTACTGAGTTAAAATCCAGTACTGTAAATGAGCAATAATAACACAGCGCTTTGAGTAATCAGGTTACTGAGTTAAAATCCAGTACTGTAAATGAGCAATAATAACAGCGCTTTGAGTAATCAGGTTACTGAGTTAAAATCCAGTACTGTAAATGAGCAATAATAATACAGCGCTTTGAGTAATCAGAGTACTAAAATCAAATCCAGTTCTGTAAATAAGCAATAATAATACAGCGCTTTGAGTAATCAGGTTACTGAGTTAAAATCCAGTACTGTAAATGAGCAATAATAATAATAAACACTAATCGGGAGCAGAACAAGAGGCGCAGTGTTTGTGAGTTTGTGAGGATTTCCAGATGTTCTGACACAAAGGGACTCCATTCCATCGCCGAGTTGAACATATGACCTGCACATGCTGACTATAGCGCTGCTGGACCACACACACAGACTCACACGTGCACCCACACACCGACACAACGTTCACAATGCATGCACACTTATGTACCCACACAAAAAACAAAGCACTGACTGAAACGGGGTCACATGTAAAGACTTTTACATGCACACTTTGGCACACAGACAAGCTGAAGGACACACAACTTTGGCAGCATGTACACAAAATGTCTCCAACTCCAGTGGAGTTCAGATTTCTACTTTACAAAATGTGCCGTAGTCCTCAAACTTCAAGGTTAACGCCCTTGGTTCCGGGGGGTTGCCAGATCCCATTAATAAAACATCCCGGTCAGTGGAACTAACCTCAACGATGGCGAAGTCCCAGAAAATAGGAGGACCTGGCAACCGTGTTGCACTTGTGTGTGATATTAATGCACCATGCACTGAGTAATCTGATTACTGAACTAAAATCCAGCCTTCTTTATCAGATTTATGAATGGGATCTCGAGATCAGAACAGCTCTGACATGGAATAGTTGGAATAAAAAGAGAAATCCGACTCTAATCGGATTGTTTAGAGCAAGCATACGCTCTCAATTCGTTCCTCTGTTATTAACGCTACCCAGGTCAGGAACCTCTGGAAAGACCCCAGACCTGGCACCAGGCTCACCAGGCTACCCCGGGGCACTTATTTCCACACACACACTCACACTTAGGGGGTGTTTAGAGAAGCCAATTCACCTGGCATGCTGCTAGTTCTATGTGAAATCTGTTCTGACTGCTGCTCTAGCTCCCTTATGATTGCGTGTGTGCGTTTGTGTGTGTGTGTGTGTGTGTGTGTGTGTGTGTGTGTGATAAACTCTAAAAGTTTAACAACTCCCTTTAAGAACTCAGCGTCCTTGATTATTCGCATCTGACCTACTTTAAGCACAGCGATATTTAAAAAAACACAAAAGACAAAAGAATGAACCACAGATCTGGTCAGCAGAAACGTGTCCACAACCACCGGTGAGCTGCTGCACGTTTTAACGTGAACATGCTGTAGTGGATGATTCTATGGTGAGAGGGCGCCACCTAGAGGGATAAGACATTGATCACTAGACTCCCAACACCGGGGGCTCAATTAGACCGCAGCACGAACAATAATTAGGGCTGGTAGTAAATAATTGTTAATAGCTATGATAGTAAATAATTGATTATATATATAAAGAGACCCAGCAGTTAAAAGCGTAATAAGGTAATTGCTATGTTGGTTTAATGTGATGTTTAATCACAGATATGCAGACCACTGGAAAGTAACTATATTCAAGGGTCATATATGACCAGCATTTATTCAGTCATGCATTCATTCATTCCGGTCATTTACATACCCTCTAATCCAGTTCAGGGTCCCGGGGTCTAACCAGCAGCACAGGGCATCAGGGCATCAGTTATAGCACTAACCACTGCACCACCATTATATTACTACTACTACAATCAATACTAATAGTAACAACAATAACTCCATTAACCCAGGTTAATTCTCCACCCAAGTACTGCATGTGTGATTTGGCATGTTCTCCCCATGTCACTCACGTGTTTCTACTTTATCCCACATCTCAAAACCACAAAATGTAGGTGAACTGACTATTATAAGTTGCCCTTAGGTTTGAATAAATGAATGCCAATAGATAAGTGTGTAATGGCTTGTGATGGATTGGCGTCCTATCCAGGGTCTACTGAGCACAATGTTTCCCGGAAGCAAAGACCTACTACAAGGACAGAACCGTTAGTCTGATGAATGATGATGACGGTGATGATAATGATAAGTTACTATTAAGTAACCAACAATCACAGATGTTCAAACATAATCAGCTCAAGTTTATTAAAATAAAATAACTTTGTAAATTTATTGTTTCAGGAAAGTCACTCCTACACACCAGGGAGGGATTTTGTTTCCTGTATGATAAACAATAAATCAAATCCCCAGATGGGCTCAGTGTAGTGTTTTTTTGTTCCGTTTCAAATTAGGGATCCTTCTGGGAGCCATTCCTGGTTTAAGAACCAATAATGATTTTATTTTACCAGTGACCTAAAATATGTTGTTAAATGTGTGTGTTTGATGATGATGATGATGATTATTATGATGGTCAGATACGATAACTGGAAATTCTAATTAGAAGAAGCATCTAGCAGTGTTAAATGCATGCTTGCTAGCCTGACATTGTATAATGCAATCTCTCGTGGTACTACTTAGCTGTAATTGAGTTCATTACTATTAATTTGGTATGTTCTCTATGTTATCTATATAGGTACATCCTTTAGGTACTCCAGTTGACTCCAAAAGCTTGTTAGTTTGTCTACTCTAAATTGTCTTACGTGTGAAAAACTGAACTTTGAACCTGTTTCTCCCAGCAAGAACTTCACAACAGCATAATATGTTTTGGCTGAATGATGATGAGTATTGTTTTTGACTAATTAAAAGACTCACACACAACACTAATCTTGCTCTCTACTTGTTTCTTGTTTCTTATTCAGTTTCTCCCCACAATTATACACAACTGGTTTACATTCTTATTCTTTTTGAATAAAAAGCTGAAAATAAAAAGTTCAAAATGTGCAAAGTCATAAAGTTATTGTTTTAGCCCAGAGCACAGTGTCAAAATTCAGTATAAATTTCTTTATAACAAAATGTGTAAAATGTAAACTCGAGATCCACTTATGTGTCATAAAACGCAGTCATTTCCAGTTTGACCGTAAAACTGTTTATTATGCATTTTGTCCAAGCTGACACACATTTTTGTGGATTCTTTAAACATTCCACCCCGGAGACAGTACAGCTGATATTAATTATGGTCAGTGGCATCACTGGCCCACCAGCATGTTGCTGATGTTTGACAAATAATGGTGGCAAATGTAATAATGTAACATGGCATTACATAATTAGATAATATCGCGTAATAATTAGATGTATTATATTAGATATGTATTGCATTAGAAATGTCAGCAATAAAATAAATACGCTGATTATCACTCACATTTAAGCGTTTAAAGGTTTTATTAGTAGCTGACTGAAAAATGCGATTGTTTGTTCGTTATTTATTGGAGTCCTCATTAAATCACATAAGGTCAAGTGGCTCAGCAGTCTAACATGCAAGCCCACTACTGCAGGAACCTGGGTTTGTGTCCCAGTGGTGCCTTCTGGCTGTGTTGGGTGTCATGACACAACTGGCTTGTATAAAAGGGTGTTGAGATCAGGATTCCCCAGCACTGCAACAGCAACCTCCGTTGTGTCCTGCAATGAAATGTTATCTCATCCAGGGCACGCATACGCCTGCACCCAGTGTTCTCTCAGGACACAGCCCCTGAGAACCTTACCAGGACAAAGTAGGGGCTAAATGTGAAATATTAAATAAATAAACTTAAATCAGTCAGTATTTTTGTCAAGTGGTACTGCAGAATCCCAGTATATTATGGTTAAAAATATTGTACTCTGTACAATTTCTAGTTTAGTTGCAAAAATGTCTAATATTATCACCTGACTTTTCTCTCCTGAATACAATAGCACTCCGCCGATGCCAAAAAGGTCACTAGCTGAAATAGAAATTGTAAAGACATAGAGAATGTTAGAAGCTGAACTATTAGTGGATATTCTGATGCATCTTACTTTAAACTTCTCCAGCTGCTCTGTTCAAAGCGTGCACGTGTGATTGTGTGCATGTTTGCATGTGTGGGAGATTTCGGGGCTAAGGTTTGTCCGTACCTCTCCTGCAATGTAATGCTGTACTTCATATCCCACTGGTTATGACATAAGGGCAGGGCTGGTGAAATCACTTACTCTCATGCATTACACGACTATTAGTTCAGGTCGGGCTGTAATGATGTGTACTGTTACTGGTGATGCATAATTATTTAAACAACCTTAATATATATGCAACCTCTTGGTAATTACAACATGTAGTCATTATTTATGGGTATTGTTTAACGCATTAATCGCATATCCTGCCTTGTTTGTTCAGTGCTATTGCTCTCATTTACATCCTTGCCCACACAAAAGGGATTTGTTACAAAGACGAAAAGGAATTACAGTCCGAAAGTGGGAGTGTAGGAGAAGCAGAAAGAAGTGGTTTTGTGTGGCTGGAAAGTGGCTGCTCAATTGTCAGGTCCCTTAGCTGTAGTAAAGGGAAGGTAGTCTCATAAAGGCGAGAGTTGTTCTTAAGCCATTTGTTTGCTCTTATATGTGCTTGTGGTAATAAAGCTGAAATACAGCAATGGTTTGTTAAGAAGATTTGACGAACCGTTCACATTTTTAAACGCTTACTACCTTACCTCACTTTACCATGGAATATAGCTAATGACCATAAGCCTCTAATCCACTATTCTGAATTGGGCAGCGAATTTGAGAACTCACCTGCACCTCCTTTATGTGAATCTACACTTGAGAGTCCACTCAGCGATCCATTCGTCGTACACTGTCTCTTCTCGATAGTAGTTTGAACGAACCAGGTCTCCACTTGAGTATTTGAACAATACAAAACTAATTCAGATGTGTGAATCCTACATTATTAACACAGAGAAAGAGGATGAGAGTTTGCTGTGAAAAAAAGCTAAAGCAAAAGCTAAAAATAATCACCGCTATCTCTGCACAGCAGTGCGGCGGGTGGCTAGGGACCTCCAAGGTGGCAAAGCAGCGAAGGAGGAACCTATAAAACCTAGCTGAATGTTTAAATTAAACAGTGAATTTCAACATCTGTGTTCCAAAGCCTTTACCCTCAATTTCGCATCTCAGGCTCGTGCGAATGTGCACACTTGTGTGTTTGTGTGAGCTCGCGAGCAAGTGTGATTGAAAGATTTTAGGCACTCATTCGCACTAATCTCCATTTACCCTGATTTCACCAGCTCAGCGACGAACTACGGCACGATCGCGGTGCCGAACACATCAGCCGCATGGAGCTTTGTCCCACTTTTTAGACTTGGAGGGAAGCAGCATGTTGGGGGGGAAAAAGCATATGGACTGCATATTCATTAGTGCACAGCTGATAAATAGATTAATTGGCTAGATTAGGCAGCCAAAGCTTTGATCACAGGGACAGAGCCAAGAGTGTGTTTGTTGTTTAGTGTGATTTTGTTCATTGAGAGGGAACGCTGAAAATTCACGCTGCATGGGTGTTTATGGGATTTATTTCCAGTTAGTGTTAAGGGAAGACCGCAAACATGTAAACAACAGAATAGCAATTAAGTTTAATGAGCATGTGAGTGGGTACACGTGTAAATAAAAATAAAAACAAGGCAGCTGACTAGCGCTATGAACAGCTAGTCTATACATTATTCCAGTCTATGCTAGACTTCATATTCACTGTATTTTATAATGTCTGAAGCTTGTTGTTTAAACCTAATAATAATCACTTTGATGTGGGAGATACGGCAAATCTATTTCACCACACAATATGTCTCGTGGTATTTAGGCTGATTAACAAAGCGCCATTTAACAGGAGCTCTGTGTTACCTGTTATTGAATTACTAATATTTATTATCACTATCTTTTTTACATTTCAGTAAGTAGCCTCAGAGTCAGTCAGTGTTTTAACTGTAAAGTCCAAACCTACAGTATTATCATAAAAAGTATTATGTCACCCAGTTCTTACTACAGCTGGCATGCAGATCTTGATCACTTAAGTCAATAACTGTTTAGAAGATTCATTTCATTCATCATCCTGGACAGGGTCACCACAGATCCGGTGCCTAGCCTAACCAGGGCGCCAATCTATCTCAAAGCGCGCACACTCACATGAACGGGTCATTTTACTACACTTAAAGCATTTTATATCATATTATATCACATATTATCACTTAAAGCATGTCTTTGAACTGTGGGAGGAAACCGGAGCACCTGGAGTAAACCCACATGGACACCGCAAGGACATGCAGACTCTACACAGAAAGAATCCAGAATGCTCCAGCTGGGACTGAATCCAGGACTTTCTCGCTGTGAGGTGAAAGTGGTACTCACCTAGCCACCGTGCCACCCTGTTCACGTTTCGATGGAATAAACTCACTGTAAAGTTCTATGGTGTGGTTCATTGTTTAGTTAGATAAATCTTATCATTTATTTTGTTTGATTGAATTGATTATACTATTTAAAATTTTAAGAAAATTTACATTTTGATGAATGCATTCATGTATTTATTAGATTTATTTCCTTTTACCTTTTTAAAGGGTACCGATCCAAATCTGCCTCTTGAAGGGTGGAATATTTGAATCATTGCCTGCTTTTGCTGGTTGTTTTTATTTTTGTCCTTTTAAAATATGCTTTCTAAAGAGTCTCGCTCCCACTGAGCCACATCACATGTTCCTTGGTTTGCCTGGATTATCTCTGAATAAAATCAACAGATGGGCCAAAGGGATACCGATATGAGGTGTGCTGCTCTTTTATGATATGCTTTGAGAATATGTATGTGTGTTATTTCTTCATAATGTTATGATGAAAGAGAATGTTATGTTTTGTTCTATCTATACCCATGCACATTTCACTGAGGTACTTCGATCCAGGTTTCCGCACACTTTAGGTGTGTGTTACACTACAATTCACTGGTTTCCTGTTAGGTGTGTATTCTCTGTATACCTTGTATGTTACGCTTCAGGAACAGGTTCTCAATCAGCAACCAACATGACCAGGATTATAAAATAGCTGAAAAGACAACAAAACACCTAGGCAATAGGCACAATAATATAAAAAAAACTTACCTAGTTACACATTACTTAAGGTACTCTGTGCTTATATGTGGAGGTATCAATGGCTGCTATATAGAAAGCATACTGCCATACTAAATAGCACGTCAAATTAGTGTAGTAGTACCTTGGAATTGGAACGGCTCTTCATTTAAACAATTCAGACATCAAACAGTAGGTCACATTTTTTTTTGCCGAGCACAAATTCAAACTTCGAACATTGGCACCCTAAATAAAATATTCAGTGGTGCAAGCATCCAATGACAATGCATGAAATCCAGTCCAGTTGGTGGTGATAATGCACCAATATGGCATGCCAATGTCTATAAATCACAAAAGAAAGACAAGGGTGTGATAATAAGCATATTATTTTATATGACATTTTTATTGTTACACTATTATGTATCAGTCTATGGGACCAAATGATAGGATGTTCACTTTTCTTATTTTATGAATTTATATCTCAGTGATTTATCATATTGTATTTATTTTTGTTGTTTTACATTCATTTGTTTTATTCATGTTTTTAATCATTGATTGCATACAAATGGGAGCAGATTAATCATTCTTAGATGGAAATGTGTATATATTTTTTTCTTTTTATTCGAGTTATTAGAGTTGGAACAATCACCAGTAGTATGCACATTGGGACGCATACCAAAGAGATTTTTTATTACAAAGCTTGGATTGGCGGTCACTCATACATGGTAGCATTTGTATAAGGGTGTCAGTAGTCAGTATACGTGTACTTAAAAAACAGGGTAAACATGTAATATTGAATATGCTACATATACTGTATGTACAATATATGAATTCTATATGTACAGTATTTGACTGTACAATGAATTAATCAGAATTAAACGCAATGTTATCTTGAACCTTGTTAGATCTAAGACGTTTTATTTCTCAATTTCTTAAGGTTTATGCAAGTGTTGTACTGAAGACCATTAGACCAGAGGCCAAGTAAAAACCAAGACCAGGACACATCGGACACAAGACTGAGACTTCTAGACCAGGGGTGGCTGAGACCGAAGACAAGTTAAAGATTTCCTTCTTTTTTTATTATAAAATGGCTGTATTATCATTTATTTATCATTACATTCATTAGTTGGACTATAGGAATGTAATATATTAATAAATAATATAATATTTTATTATTAATTCATTGTCTTATCTGCCTAATCCTCATAACCCGTCACTAAGAAGACCCATGTGAGTCCCTGTGGTGTATTTGGACATGCAAGCACAGTTGGCTGTGTCTGAAGGAGGGATCAACCCAGGTTGCTTTTACAATGACCACTATAATCTTCCATACATTGCCAGCATTTCTAGGACACACTTACCCCCTCGCCGTGTTCTCCAGAGCCCCCTGTGACTCTAACCAGGATAAAACTGGGATAGAATGTGGGGCAAAATAAATTTAAACCAAAAACATTTTCCAATATATATGTGAACTGGCCAGACCTAAGATGGGCAAATTTGCATTTTGACAGTGAATTTTGGGATAATGACCCTGCCAGTATAAGCTGATAAAAACAGCAAAAGGAACAACTATATTACATCATAATTACAACGAAATTGCATTATAGGCAGAATGTGTGCAGTTCTATATTGAAGAAGCTATGATACACTCACATTCATGGTCAAACCCAGTATATCTCTAATGCATATTGTATTGTAGAAACAGTTTAAACATGCATCAAATAATAAAAAAAAGTACACAGACATAGAGGAATACTGCCAAGGCTGCATTTATTTGAAAAGATGGGTTGACTGGTGGAATCCATAGCCTCAGGCCTTTTTAGTGCATAATTTGATCAATTTTTAAACTGCATGTGATAGCTCTAGCATCATGCTGATGACCTGTGGATGCTGCTGGTGAGTTAGTTACTCAGCCTGAGTGGAACGAATCGACAGGACTGCCATTATCTTCCTCTGTGAGATTCTTGTCTGCATCAGAAAAGCCAGCGTGGTAATTTTCTTTGCTTTCTTCTCCCAGCGGAGTTGCTGTGGCTTCACCCGTCTTTAACTCGGATTTGATTTAACCTTTAAAGCGAAGGTGTGAGCCTCCTCTTCGGTAAACACCTCCAAACACATTTGCAGCGGAGCAGCTCTCAGATGCAAACAAGTCATGAGGCTGCTCGAACGTCTCTGGCATTATTAATTCATGATATGCTTACTGCTCTTTATCAGGAGCGTGAAGGGAGATAAAAGAGCTCGCTCAACGACGGGCAACCTCCGGCTCAAACCTTCTGACACTCAACCTGGTGTTCGACAGCTCATGAGAGGCGTTTGTCTGGATACGTGTGTGGTGCCCTAACACTTTCAACAGCTCATCCATTAAAGCAGGCCTGCCACTGACTGACAGCGGCGTTCTGCACCCTTTCATGACTGGTATAAGTTCTGCAGGTCTATTGGGATTGCTTTGAGCGCTCAGAGAGCTCCGAGCACTGTCAAGGCACACTGAGAGCCACAGAGGTGATCCAGCTAAGTAAATAACTTTAAAAACATACCAGCATCAGACCTGTCGTCGTTTTCCAGCGAGAAAAAAAGGTCTCAGTGCAAGTATGCATTCCCAGGAGAAAGAGTGGTGCTGAAAGGTGTAGTGTTTGGAAGTAAATTGTGTATTTGCATGATCTGATGTCTGTTTTACTGTACATGAAGATGTTACAGCTCGGTAGGTGAGATCAGGCTACGATGTGTTAGGAGAACAGTAAAAAATGAACACAGAAAAATCACAAACACCTACCAGATTGGAGACAAATAAACAGCAGAGGAGTTCGTTCTACCCTGGGGATCTTAACCCACAGACAACTTGTTTGCGCTGTTTATGTATGCTCTTGATTTTGGCTACACATTCAAAAATGTTTACAATCCAAGTGTCTGGTGTCAGGCCAGGTAGAGACAGAGGAAAATGCACAAAAAGAACTGTGCCCTCTTTGTTGTGTATTTACCATAGGAACCAGTGACTCTTGTAGTTCTTAGAATAACGTGTATAATAACATTTTAGCTCCTACTTCAATGTAGAGTATTTCCTCACATGAGTATGCAGTCATTGGTCCAGGCGTAGCAATGCAAGTGTATAGTAATTGGTCCAAACAAATGTGACACAGCACAAAAATACAAAGTATTTGTATGCCATATAAACAACAGGTCTGGCTGAAAATGAAAAAAAAAAAACAAAAATAGACAGACAGTGAACAGGAATTACAGGAACACTTAAAAATCAAAGTACAGCATCAGCGCATTTTAACTGCTGGGATATTGATCTGGTCTGTTAAGTTGTAGGGTGTGTAGGGGGTGGAGGGTGTTGTTAATCGGTTTCAGCTGCTTTGGTGTTTGGTGTGTACTACAGGAGCAACAATGAGGCAACCACCAAAATAAAAATGGTTTAATAGGTGGAGGACATTGACATTTTGTCCCTCCTCATCTTTTCTGGTTGATTTTTCACTAGTTTTGCAGATGGCTACGGTCAGTGTCATTACTAATACCATGGTGCAGTACCTGGACCCTACTGAGGTTGCACAGTTAGTCCAACTCGTGCAGGATGGCACATCAATATGTGCCCTTGCCAGAAGGTTTGCTGTTTCCTAGTACAGTCTTAAGAGTGTGTAGGAGATTCCAGGAGACAAGAAGTTACTCTAGGAAAGCTGAACAGGGCTGTAGAAGGCCATTAATCCCTCTGCAGATCTGGAATCTGCTCCTTTATGTGAAGAGGAACAGGATGAGCACTGCCAGTACCTTACAAAAATGACCCTCAGCAAGGTACTAGTATGTTTTTTTTTAATCAAACAATCAGAAACAGGCTTCATGAGGGTGGCCTGAGGGCCCGTCATCCTGTAATGGGCCCTGTGGTCCAATCCTTGGAGCCATCGCTCCTGGATTCCTCCTGGTGCACAACTATACCCGGCCTCATGTGGCAAGAATATGCAGGCAGCATTGACTTAAGCCTGTGTGCCTTGCAGAATGGTCTGAACATTTCAAGATGGTGTTTATTAATGGTTGAGAGATTTCATTTGAGTCGGGAAGCTGCTGTAAATAAATCAATTTTCTTCATTTTTCATACATTCACAACTATTTTTCTTAGTTCTATTCATTTCATTTCAATTCAATTCAATTCAATTCAATTTTATTTGTATAGCGCTTTTTACAACAGAGTATTGTCTCAAAGCAGCTTTAGAATATAACATTGTCTTAAAAGGCCAATCCCAAGTTGAGCAAGCCTAGGGCGACAGTGGAAAAGAAAAACTCCCTAAAGTGGTAGGAAGAAACCTCAGGAGGACCAAGTCTCAACAGGGGACTCATCCTCCATGGCTTAAATAAATACTAAAAGTATATTAATTATAGCAAAATTAGGTTAATAAATCAATAACAAATTAATAACACAATTTAAAGTAGTTATATAATAAATAAACTAAATTCTATTATATATTATAGAAAATAAGCTATATTATATCGTGTGATACAACAATGTAATGTAATCAATGCATGACATGTCTTTTTTAAGAAATTAATGACTGATTCCAGCAAAGTGCAATCTCTAGATGCTTGGCTTAATCATCCATGCACAGATACAATAATAGAAGTGCAAATTGAACACATCCACATTAACAACTTCTGAATATTAGAAATCACTGATTAATGATTACAAAAAACATAATAAAAAGAAAACAAGATGCATTTTATATATACTAATCTAATCAATGTATACAATCAAATTAAAATCATATTTACAGGGAATGCATGATGGTACCAGTCTAATATTCCAATTTAAGTCAAGCAGTGCCCCCCAGCTGGGTCAGGAATTGCTAGCAGATGTGATTCATCGTGTCTGGGAAAAGTCAGGGATGCACCAATACCCAGGACTGCAATGGGGTGAAAGAATACGTATGACTATGTGCTGTGTCCTCAGTACAAAAGGACTATGGTAGCAGATAAGGTACTGGACTATTGACCAGAAGGTGTGGACTTTAAGCCTTACAACTACATTAACTGTTGGCCATGACCTTACATTTACATTTAGCAGGCACTCTTATCTAGAACAGCTTCCAACTCATACAGCTTTCCAATACAAGCAATATTAAATTAATGGCCTTCTCGAGGACGCAACCAAGAATTTGAACCTTGGACATTCTGGCCCACAGTCCTGAGCCACTAAGCAAACCAGGTACAATCCTAGACAGGGCACCAATCCATCGCAGAGAATGCACAATCACACAATTGGGCCATAACTCCATATCAGAAAGCACCCAGATTTCCCAACCTGAAAAACCCTGGGCTGTTTGGAGACAGTGCTACCCATGAGCCCTTGTGCCACCTCTCTGCTATACAATGGAATGCAAATAAAGCTCACTTGCTCCTTTAACTTAATATCATGTAGACTCTTTCCATTAAAGCATGGCAAAATGAAGAACACGAGAAATGTTGAATTTATGCCTTTATATTAATCAGATGACGTTCCTAGTTGCACTTATTTAACATATTTAAATCCTTCAAACATGACATTAAAATGAAAACCCATAAAAAGTGTCAACATACATAATTTAGGGATGAGACACTTTGAACACATGACATGACATAAGATGTTTCAATACCTAACTCGTGTTCTATAGCATGTGTGTGTGAAAGTGTGTGTGTGTGTGTCTGAGTGTGTGGCTGAGTAAGTTACAATAGACACATATTCACAAGTTATTGTATAAGTAGAAACTAGTAGAAATTCAAACTGAATTTCTTTATTGCCACCAGCTACTCTTGTGTTATAGGTGATAATATTTATCTGAAACAAGTTTCTGTGTATCAGTAAAGCTCCGAGTTACATGACAAAATCTGCTAGAAATGCATCCATAAGTGAGTGCAAACGTGACGTCTGAAAGGGAGAGCAAATTTGACTCATTAAAGGAGCATAAAATTGTGTCTTTGTGTGTGACCTTTTGTTCGACATCTTTGGAGAATTCTGTTACTAAAAAGCCTAGTTTTCTTTTTTGGTCCACAGAGAAGGAAGGCTCCACGAGTATTGGGTTCCTATAGGGAACAATGCTGATAGGTTCACCTTGCAGTGCTTGGGTGTAACTTAGCCTGGAATATTGTGGATCAAAGACTCATAAACAAAGTAGGTGGAAATGCTGTAAGAGTATATGTGATCCGGCAAAAGATACAGCCATGAAAAGAGAAGTCTTACTTTTTAGCAAGAGTAAAAGGCAAAAGTGATTTTTGCCACTTTGCAGCAACATTACGTTTCTTTCAAACAGGGAGTTTTATTAGACAGAAGAGACAACAGAGCTGTAAGTTCTTACCAGGGATTCGTACATATCGTACCTTAGCTACTGCTAAATGACTGTGATAAGCTGGTCAAAATGAAAGAAGATGTATTTATGTTGCGCATCAGTTGCAAGAAAGCGTTTGTGGCTTACCCAGATTTCGAAATCACTTATAAAACATGGACAAACCCACTCTATGTAAAGGGATAAGAACCAAACTGGTTCAAAGTTCAAGCTGGTGAAGTATGTGGGCCTCTGAATTTACAGCATCTTCCAGGCTCTCGGGTTCATGACATTCGTTTGGAGATAGGCTCTACAGGTAGGCTACCCTATAAAACAAAACCTCTGAGTTTGCTCATATCAAGAAAAGTTCATGCGAACCGTGGATCAAAAGACATTTTTAAGGAACCTGCACAACGAAATAGGAGCTAAAAATCTGTATGAAACATTTCACATGTTCATGAATCCACATTAAGATAAGACATAAGACATAAGTTTACATGTATTCATTCATTTTTCATCAATGGGTCTTAGGAAACATGCATATTACATGCAAGGGGAACTAGGTGTGGGATATATTAAATAAACAAATCTCAGTATTGTCTGGAATTTTGACAACGACAATGATTAGGGGGCAGCATGGTGGTGCGGCAGTTAGCACTTTATAAACACTTCACACACGAGATAGTATGCCTTCCTTGTGTCTATGTAGGTTTTCTGCAGGTACTCCAGTTTCCTCCCACATTCCAAAGACATATGTTTTAGCATAACTGGTGTTTCTAAAGTGCCCTTAGTGTGTGAGTGTGTGTGTGTGTGTGTCCTACACTGGATTGGTGGGTTGTTCCTGCCTTGATCCTTTTGTTGCCGGCTAGGATTAATTGGATAACAAAATGACTGAATGAGTGAGCAATAATGAGACAGTACTTGGTGGTGTATATCTTGGGACTAAAGTACATAAAAATACATTAAAAAGTCCATCTCGTTCAAATCATTAAACTATGTCTTTCATTATGTAATTGATGACAGCATTTGTTATACCTTGCCATCATAGCTTTTCTTGTAAGTCACTAATTTGCAGAATGATTCGCCAAGGTTTTGGCGAGTGTGTTTTCATGCTGGTACCATGGCTGCACAAGTACACCTAAATAGGGTCCCAGTACACATAAAAATAGGAGTAAAAAGCCATAATTTTTTTAAATAGAAGTTCGTCTCTCATAAACAAGGCAACTTTCAAATGGTACGATCCATTTTTGCATAAGATGGTTGTACGTTGTTAAATTCAGGGTGACATTTTAAAATATTTTTTGTATTATTTACTTTATTATACTCTTTGTAATATTACTTTATCTCTAATTGATTATTATACATATCATGTTGTATTTTGAATGAAAAATGTGGTCTAATAATTTATATTTACCTTCTGTTTTATAAACAAATTACTATAAACTTCTTTTAAAAATTACTTCATATAATTTCTACTCAGCCCAAAGAAGATGGGTCCCTTTTTGACTCTTGGTCCTCCCAAGGCTTGTAATGTTTAGGGGAATTTTCCTTGTCTTGGTCAACCTTGCTCAGTTTGGGTTTTTGGACTTAGTAGTGAAAGATAATCAACAATTGCAAAGCTGCATTGAGAGAATACTCCATTGTAAAATGTAAAACCAGAAAGGCTACAGAGTTTAGGCGGTATGTGTTGAACATAATGATGACTTAAACAATATAAAGATCATCTCACAGTTTATGAGTACACTAGTTAATGGAGCTGTGTAATTGCAAAGGGTACATAACCTTTTTTTTTCTTGCAGCTCTTTGGTCAGTACATATAAGAGTACAATGTCTTCTTGATTAGATTGATGACTTGGAAAAACATAGGGGCGGAAACGTTCTCTTTGTGCGTGCACAGTGTGTTGCATGACCTGCTGATCTCCACAATAAAGCCATAATGGCCTTGCACCTCCCAGAGGAACACGGTAGCAACCTGGCACTCTTATGGAAGCAGCCAGAGCAGGTCAGCGGCAGCACGCAATGGGGAAAAGATGCGTCTTTATGAGGCCAAAGGCCTGACATCAAAGTAAACAGATGTGCACCTGTCATAACGCCTTGGAGGGGACAGGCATATAGCGGCTCATTCATATCCAGCATGTCATGCCGAGGATGATCGCTGCGAAAAGCTCTGACTCCATCTCGAACCGCTGTTCAACATCTCATCACTGTCCTTATGAAGTGTTCTTATGGGCCACGCTTGATCTCCAAATATGAGTTTCCAAAGATGAGTCCCCTCCACCTCCTCCCCACACGCGCAGGCTACTTTATTAGCAGCTAAGCTCTTTACACTTGTAGCATATTGCAGCAGGTTAGGGGCCTAAGCCTTATTGTCCCACATTATTGAAAATCTAGGCTATGAGAGTCAGCCCCTGGAGGTCAAGCTTTGTCTGAGCGTGCTCCCTCTCTCATTTCTCAGGCAACAAGAGGCAACACTGGGGGAGGACGGACAAGATTGAGCTGGTAATACACTTAAATCCATCTTGGTTGACTTACCCCAAAGTTCCACCAATCCCCGCGGCTTCTCGCAAGCACAAATAATTCTCTTAGAACTTACGAGAGCAGAAACTATGACTTATGAATTTATGGCAACACAGGCGGTATTACTAGTCTGCCGAATGGGAGGGCTATTTTATGAGGGAGTTATAAAACAGGGCTGCGCCCGGCTAAATTGGAGAAAGATGCTTATGACAAATTGAGAAGCCCAGCTCCTCAGAGACTACGGATAAACAGCTTAGCCCTTCACCAGCGCCGCAATAAAGTCAAATGTATACGCACAGACGTCTCCTATCCAGCTAAAGCAGTGTATCGTATGTAAATGGAATAGACCCGTAAAAAACATGAATCCATACGCAAAGCAGGTTCCATTTAGATATCACTAACATCGAATACCTTGCTTAAATATACGTAAATATATAGTCATTACAACACCATTTGTGGTTTGATCCTCAGACGGTCTTAAGAGCAAGGTTTTACTGTGTAAATGCAAGGGCAGTGTCACCATCTGGTGTTCACTGCGCGTATTACAGGCACATCGCACTGGAAGGTCAAGCTCAACAAACATACAAAATGTTGGTCGTCATGGAATTCCACTTTATGTAAACTGTTCATGACAAACAATGTCCAGTGTAGACAGTTTTATCTTTCTCTGAAATAAACTCGATTTAAAAGTTCAGTTATATGAACAATGGACATCTTAAAGGAAACCGTAATGCATGTTCAGTTAGCTACATTGCTCGCAAAGTAGGGGACTCTTAATTAGGGAATATTTCATTAGCAATATCCATTAAATTTTGTAAGCAGTAAGCATAGGCAACGTACAATGTGACAATCTCAGGACACCCACAATTGATAAAACGACAGTGATTTAAAGTAAAAAAAAAGGACTGCAAAGTGCCAGCATGCTCACAGGTTTCCATTACAGCCAAGCTGAAACCTCACCTGATTCAAATGTAAAAAAAGGCCAATGAACAAAAGAACTGATGCCAACCGTAACTGCTGCTGCTACACTGGCCGTTTGTGAATGAGGTTCCTGAACCCTGATCTAAAGTGATAAAAATAAATACATAGAACACAAATCTATATACATAAACAATTATTAGCATGGCTGTATGCTAATTCTTTAAACACAAGCTTGGAAAGCTGCATGTGCTGTTGGAGAGGTTGGCGAGTCTTAAGTTTCTGAGCATGCGTTCAACTTCAAGAGCAGAGTGATCTCCTTTTACCACCTCATATCATTGTCAGGGTTCCATGGGAAGTTCTGAAGCAAAGATGACTGAGTTTTAATTATTAAAATAGCCTCTGTATTACACATGAAGCTTCTATGAGGTACCCAATCAGAACATGGAGGGGGTGTGGTTCTCAAATATTTTGAATAACTCGAACTTTGAAATGAACTTTAACTTCTATAATGAACTGGCACCCATGTGTAGGGTTGTTCCTGCCTGTTTCTAGGCACTGCCAGTTAATCTAATGGTGATCTGCAGTGCTCCTGGCTGCGGCTTGCAACGTCAGGTGGTGCTTTTACAGAACCCTGCAACGAACTGCTGCCCAGTGCTCAGTGTACCAGTGAATTACAGCTTAGGCTCCAGACGGGCATATTTTGCCCTCTAGTACCTCCCTTTGAAGCATAACAACAACAAAAAAACCCACAAAATACCATATAAGCATTAGTTACATTTTACACATCGTTACAAGAAGCATTTAAAAACAATAGGACATTTTTCAGCATTCTCATTGTCTGGTTCTCTAACAATTTCTTCCCTTCGCGTAAAGGCTATTGATCTACAAGACCATCTACAACAATGATCACGAGGTGTTTTTAAAAAGTTTATAGAAAATGGACATTGGAAATATTCCCACTGAAAACCCTAGATTACAAACTAAAACCACAATGCAATATTAAGGTTGAATTTCCTACAAACTACATTGTAGTGGTTTTATTTACCATTCACAGTGAATGTCAGAAGGTGATATTACTAATTACATATAATCAGCCCTTTCTCCACATCAGCGGTCGATATAAAACAGGTTACATTATCAGTCAGCAATAAAGTACTTTCGATGATGAATAAAGGCACAAAACGTGCTGTGATATGCATTGGCCATAGTTCAGGAAGCTCCTCTTCTTCAAAGCAACGCTCGCAGTCTGCTTCCTCATCCATCCTCTCCGGGCCCTGTCTGACCCTGTGATCAATATTTCTGCATGATATGATTTATATGTCCCTGTGAGACAAAAACACGAAGGCAAACATTGATGTGACACAGGTCAGTTTTCCCCACATTATGTTCTGTAAGCCTATGTGATTGATATTCATATATGCTGACTTCGGTTAGGGCACATCATCAAAAGAGCGTGAGAAGACCAGCCATTAGGCATCTTTGCTCCTAGCTAAATATATTGAAAATGTGCATTATTATTGTCATGAGCTTTAATTGATTTGCTGAGTGCGAGAAACCTTCTCATTCAACAACTCGGCGGTTTAGAATGAGTAAAGTAAGAGTAATGGGTTATCAATAGATTACATCATAGCCACTGATAGTGAGAGGTAACTGATGTACCCCTCTTTGGTAAGTGATCTCGATTTAGTAATTTAGTATAGAAGTATTTTAATGCCGATCCCTGCTACAACGAAAGGCATTCTGAATACTAAACCAAAGTATGTGAATGCTATTTTGCATCCATCTGCACCTTCCACCACCTTACTATCTGTATGAAGTTACTCTGTCAGTTTAAAGTTAGTAATTACAAGCTCAATTAGTGAAGAACTTTTGAGGAGCTGAGGACATTTTGTTGAGAATTTTTACACTCATTACGCATGTGCACTACACGTGCAAATGGCAGACAGACAAGTAAACAAAGAAAAAAAAAAAAAAAGGACTATAGTTGGTAATTGTGATTCTACATAGATGAACTACAAAGTGATTCTATGTGGTAAGTAGAACTGGTAAAATTAATGAGTGTAGAAACGTGTACCTAATGAAGTCAATGGTGAGTGAAAGCTCCCATTATATTTAAACAATTCCCAAAAACAATCTCAGGGCACAAGGTGGAAACCAACCCTTTACAGAGTGCCAGCGCATTAAAGGGCACACGCACTTACACCCTAACATCTATCTATATTCTGTTTAATTATTTAAAAAAGCCAGTTGTAATAATTTAAGAATGCAATGAGCATGGAAAATGTAATAAATGATGCTAGAGTATCACAGACCATTCAGCCAGTGACCGGAATTGGAAGGGTTTCAGCCATGATCGGCCAATCAGTCTCATAAAACCAGTTCTGTGTCAGTTCCATTTACACTTGCGCAGCATGATGATGACTAATATTTAGTGGATAAGAAACTGAATGAATTAAAATTATTGTATTGTAGTGTTATGAACTGACACTAGATAACTTTCTGTTTGATATGAGATGTACTGGAATCACAATACTGATATTATGAATTACACTGCATTTACTTTTAGCTGTTTAGTAAATGTGTGTTAAGTAAAGCAAAACAAAAAAAAACCCTAGTTATCAATTGTAATTGATGTCCTTAAGAATTATTGCTGTAATCTTACCCTGCAGTGTTATGCATTAAACAATTAAGAACGATAAATGATAAGGAAGAAAAGGAGTGCTGGAGCTCACCGGTTCTCCAGCCATGCACCTAGGGCAACCTTGAGCCCTCAGCACCTGCAAAAATATTTAATAATAAATTTCATTTTTTGCAAACATGCAATCTATTCATACACAAACACATACATACTGCTCAAAAGATAAGGGGATATTTTAAAATGAAATATCTCTTAATGAGATATATTCGATTTATTGTGAGCAGTGTATATGGTATATTCAGAATACACACTCACAGGGAATTAAGTATTTTTGTCTAAAGGATTTATAACAGAGCCAGGAAATGCCCCGAAACACATCTTAAAGCTTTGCAACAACTGCAGTGCTTAATAAAATAAGGGGATATTTTAGTTTTTATTGAAAAACATCAATCTCTACTACAGCCAATTCATAAAAAATGCATGTGCAAACTTTCCCACAATAAATGAATGATGATTAAGTGAGAAAACGTACTTGTGTGTACAGATAGAACACTATAAAAGTCTAGCAGTCAGCATATCAGCACTCATTTTATTGGCTTTATTGTGATATTTGAATATATAAACAGGTAAGAATGTCCTGCTATAAAATGTAGTTCAAACATGTTCCATGTAGTTGCACCATGATAAGACAACTCTGTTAGCGCCAGCAGCTGCTTCGTTATTACTCTGAGTGAACTTTGCATCAGCAACAGAGTTGCTCAAGTGTGCTCTGACCATCTATAAACCACTGCTACGTGCAACAACCAAGGTCAAGAATCATACCATGCTGACGATAGGTTGGTGTTTTGATGTGCCGTTTTGAAAGCTGTTTTGTGGCATCTCCCAGGTGTCCATTATGACGTCACATTCCACCTGGTTGCAGCTTCCCAATCCAGAGCATACTCTTTTCTGCAAGAAAAAAACAGTATGGTGAAACTGACCCAATAAACCTCAGGCTTGAGTTTCACTGCAGACTTTATCTACTAGTCCCTTACTGTACGTTTAAGAACGTATACTACTGACAAAAGCAACAACAATAAAGCAAATGCCATCCATCAATGTAGCAGAACCCCCTTTCTGTTATAATTTATTTCTGTTACTAATATTAGCTCAGTCAGAGCCATTCCATTAAGGTCAGTGTAGAGTCCAAAATCCAAGGACATACAGTGAAGCTGTATTAGGTGGACGCCAGTATAATGTTACAGTGCTGTCACAGTTGTTTTTATGAAAGAGGCACCATTGAAGGGCGCAGATGTAAGCATGAGTACTGCAGGACACTACACCAAAGAGGTCTGATAAACTAATCTCCCCACCATTTCACCACCACCACCAGCCTGAAATGAATAGATCCATGTTTTCATGTGATGCATGCCAAATTCTAACCCTACCACCTGCATGCCACAGAAGAAATCAGTTGTCCAATTTTGGTGAGATTGTTCAAACAAGGTTCAATTGCATGTTCTTGGCTGACCGAAATGGCACTTGGTGTGATCTTCTGCTGCAGCGATCCATTTGCAGGTGTTGTTCATTCAGAGATGCTCTTCTGTATACCTCGGTGGTAAAGAGTAGAGCTTTAGAGTTACTGATGTCTATCAGATTGAGCCAGTCTGGCCATTCCCCTCTGACATCAAGAAGCCGTTGGATGTTTTCTGTATTTCGGACCATTCCCTGTAAACCCTAGAAAAGGCTGTGTGAAGACCTCAGGCCGTCTAGCACCAACAGCAGCGCCACGTTCAAAGTCATTTAAGGCATCGTTCTTGCCCATGCTCTATTTGAACTTCAGCAGGTTGTCTTAACAATATGTCCATGACTAAATGCATTTAAATGCTGATATGTGATTGGTTGATTAAGCAGCTAAACAGGCGTACCTAATTAAGTGCCCAGCGAGTGTCTATCGACCTGGACTACCCAAAGTTTTACTTAAATCTAACGTCACGTTAAGATATATTGCTACTGTAACTATGTGAACCATTAAACTAAAAGAAAACTTATACAACATAAGATGGAACCGATAATTGATAAGTTATAATGGCACATAACGACGTGTTTACCGGCTGACAGTCGCACCGCTCGCTTCCACCCTCCAGCCGCCTCTTATGCTTCACTATAGGATTCATATAATCCGTGGACATGGCGATATCCAGATTTTCTGCTCTTCAGTGCTTCTTTCTATCTGCACTAAAGCGTGTTTACATTACACGCTATGGAATAAACCGACATGCACCGTAATAGGTTTTTAAACCTACAACGCACTATGTCTCAAATCCACCAGGAAAACAAATTACTGTAAAAAAAAGAAGACTCTTTAACTGTTGTAAGAACGGTTAACATCCAATTCTTCTTAAATCCATATAATCCGAATTTTCTAATCGGTAACACAACGTCCAAGAGTCAGAACTTCCTTCTGTTCAATTTTCTTCCATCCTTCTCACGTCGTAAGACAAACAGTCAACTGATCCAATCAGATGAGAGAGTCTGAGATAGGAGGCGGGAACACAACGAACAGGGTCGTTTCATTGGTTAACGGCGTACATTTCAAAGTGAAGGCTTAGACTAAAGCCTTTTCAAAGTGCTGGTCAATGCGCTGATTGTTCTGTTCATTTTATACATAGTTATGTTTTATCCTTGCACATTTTAACATAAGATAACTTTGGCAATTAACTTTTTTTTTCTTCATGTTTTGGTGTTACGTCTTGTTGCACTGATATGCTGCTTTGTTAATGAAGCCATATATTACTCGTGTGTTAATCATTTTCTAACCACATCTTATATGTAAGAATTAATGTAAATTACCTAATTAATAAGTTTATAGTTTTATTTATTTATTTATTGTCCATACTTTTTACACATGATATAGGCTAAAGGGAACAGAGTTTGATATGGTGGGAAAAGATTTCAGACAATTTTACTTTACTTTGCTTTTTACAGTGTGACATATTCAGTCGCATAAACAAACTAAATATCCAGATTTGACAATATGCCTTACACAAAAGATAACCTTGCACATAGTTTTTAAGCACCTATAAATTAAAATATACTGCTCACAAAAATTAGGGGCTATTTAATTAGTGGATATAGCATTTTGAAATAACCACTAATTTTTGTGAGCAGTATATTTTCTTAATTTAAAAGCTATTACAAATCTTTAAGAGCTATTCTGGTAATTGTTATTGATAGCTCTATGTCAGTGAAGTCTCTAAGCACCAAGTAACATACAAAGTAACATCATAAAATGAAAGAAAAGATAATAATAATAGATCCTACTGGTATGGCTATTTAGGATCTCTTCCATTCTACACACACACACACACACACACACACACACACACACACACACACACACACACACACACACACGTGCGCGTTGCCCAGAATGGAGTAAAAGGGTCAAGCGCAAGTGTACAGTACGTGTGAACTGTGGAGTATACTCTTCATATTTGTTTCTCAGTATGGTAAAATGGATTATGTCATTTTACCAAACTGAATTGGTAATGACACACAAAACACAACTGTGAATAATTACTTCTGCCTCTTACAAAAAATGACCATGGTAATATTGTTAGATAGTCATAGTATGTTTGTTTATCTGGTTTTCAGAGTCAACTGCTATTTATAAAGGACACAAGGTTACTTGGCCAAACGTACTCAGATCAGGTCAATTTAGTAGAATCAAACCTAACGCATGTCTTTGGATTGTGTGGGGAAATCCCACAGGGAGGACCTGCAAAATGAGCACAGGCGCTAGATGTCGGTTTAGAGAGCCTGAAGCTGTAAAGTGGCTGTGTTAACAACTGTGGCCTGTCTTACAGTCCTGACAAAAGCATTTTATCCAAAGGATAAGAGCTATCATCTCAATTCTCAATTTAAATCTTCAAAATATCATTACAATACAATACACTTGTTTTCTTTTATTTTTCATCAATCAATTTCAGAAAACTCAAAGTTCTTACACGATGTATGTTTTCCCCTATTAGCTTTATTACATGAATTTTATTGGATCTCTTTTTTTGTCATTACAGCAAACGTGTGGACTTAGTTGTATTTATAAATATCTAATAATCTACAATTGCAAGTTATAAATTCGCATTAGAAAACGTTAATGCATACGCAGGCAGCATTTGATTGCTCATGCCTTCCTGGCATCAGAACGAGTGTCTCTATTATCTGTTACTGTTGTCTGCAAAGATGGCGAACTTCATGGACGCGACATCGCCGCAGCAGTTTGAGGAATTATTAAAAAAGGCCGGCAGGTATGTGACAAGATTAACTTCTACACAAGCTTCAGAATAATTGTATGAATATAACGGCGTGTGAATGTCTCTTCCAACTCGCGATTTGCCCTTACAGTAAAATAAAACCTGCTAATCGGCGGTCTTCACGCGTAAGCAATCTTTAGTCTCAATTGACCTTGTAGTCCCTATGAAGGCGCACTACTTAGGGAACGAAATAATGGTTCATACATCTTGTGTAGTGCACTCGGTGTGCATAAAGAAGCCGTTTGACTTTCGGCCCTAGCTGGCTGCTGTTGCCTTCACATTTAGCATAGGAACGAACAGTGATGATATGGATGTTACAGTAATTGTTTTTGTAACGTCACATATTCTCCATTTGAGTTATTCTACAGTAGTTATCAACACTGGTTTTAATATGCTACTGTAACGGTGTGTTTCACCGTTTTGGCTACGCTACACACATGAAATTGTCATTAAACTGTAAACAGTAATCAGACGTTACTTCCATACATGTACTGTTGTGTCCAGCATTATTAAATCTTACCCCAGTGTCGGGTCAGACACACAACACAGTGCCCCTTTAGTAGCCCCCCGCTCAACATTAAGTCATTTAGAAGACGACCTTACCCACAACGGATACTGTTGTACAATCCAAGGAATCTTGGTTTAAGGAGTTTGCTGTGGGATCCACAGGAGTTTGGCAGTGTCTGGATTCAAACACTGGACCTTCTGGTTCCATATTCCTGCAACTAGTATTGTTGTACTTGAGTCCCAAGACAATAAACAAGGCCGTCTTGGTCTTGTCTTGGTTGTGATCTCATTTGGGCTCATTTTGTAAGGTGGGAATTGTTTTTGAGACCAGCCAAGTCTAGTCCGTCAGTCTGAGGTAATGTTAATTATAGACTGAACTTTTCTGTTATTGTTATGGAATATTAACAATCCATTCAACAGAAGAAATCCCTCATTTTTTACAGTCCTAAATAAAATCGGCACAAATTACTGCTCTTCTGATTCAGTATCCAATAAATGAACATGCTTCATGTTGAGCAGTGAAATTATGATGGCAAATGTGCATTTTTGCCTCTTTGCTTTACTTTAGCATGTCTGTAAAATCTTGAATTATTATTATGTTTTAGCATTTAATAATAAAAGAATGGAATTAATGTTGCTATATTTTGCTGACTTTGTAGTGGTTCTGGTTTAGTTTACATTGCCTTAGTCTGACTGATACTATAAAATATAATAAAAGACGCATCTCTCAAAAATTAAGTCATATTTAAAATTAATACGAAGCGGATCCCATAAGAACTACTGGACAGTCTGATCTTATCCATGCCCCATCACTTTCAGTGTGTTTAGGCAGCCTTGGGTGACTATACACCCTACTGAACAGTCTGTATGGGGGCACTCTCGTCCAGTTTAACATGTTTCTGTTCACCCCATGAATATATCACTTAGTACTCAATCACCATAATTGAGTTTGCATCTCGTTTGCATAATCAAACAACTTTCTTTTGGTTTTTCATTTGCTTTTCTAATGATCTTGTTTAATGAAATAAAAGGACATTCATATTTTTTAATCACTTTATACTCAATTTGAAATAATTTTTGTGTGAGTCTGTGCAAGGATTCTTCCCTCCCAGTATATGTGGGCAATATGACGATCACAAGAACCACCTTATAGAGTACATTATATTACTTATTCTAAAAATGATGAATTGGCATCCCAAAGTTTTTATTCAATAATTTAGCTCACATTTATTTTAACAACTACCCAAATAAACAAATAATAGCCCAGATTGGACAGATCCTTACACAAGGTCTGTTATTGTTTGTTTGACATCACCCTCATTATGTGGAAATGGTTTGGTGATTTATGGTCTAACTTTAGAAACATTATTGATTTTTATGTTATTAATATATATTCATGGATTCACACAATATTTTGCTGCTACATTTTGAATTGTTCACATTCTCTTAGGATGTGCACTTTATTAGAAGTTGTTTAAATAATTTGTGTTCGCCTATGTGGTCTCAATATTCTATTATTATTCGGTTATGTTTTTAAGTAGAGAAACTCGATTAGTCTCGTTCATTGTGATCCAGCCTAAATTAGGAAAAAAAACAGTAATACGATGTTTTGCAAGATCTCAAACCCCTATGTATAATGCCGTGCTACAATATTGGGATTATATGGAGTGTGTGTGTGTGTGTGTGTGTGTGTGTGTGTGTGTGTGTGTGTGTGTGTGTGTGTGTGTGA